>JANHGN010022071.1:116973-140187 GCA_024605025.1 Megaceryle maxima | reverse complement strand
TGGGCAGGGGGCAGGTTAGGTTTGATTTGGTGTGGGTTTTTTTGTTGTTTTGATTTTTTTTCAAACAGTCTATGATGCATATGTCTTGAGAGGGAGAACTGTGGGGGGTCTTTCAATCAGAGATAATGATATGGACTTGCCAGACACAAGTTTTAAGGCTGATTAAAATTTAAATAAGCTTACTTGAGTAAAAGTGGTGAAAATCCTGTGTGATTGCTTTCAGTTAGTTTTTAACCTGTCGTCTTCTGCCTTAACTTCAGATTCTAAACCCTAACTAATTCTCTGCTGGGAAACAGGGAAGTATAATTGTACATTTAAACTGTGGCATCTGTAAAAAAAAATCACACATTTTTTCTTCACCAATTTGATGCTACTAGATTCACTAACAGTTCATCTTGAACAGCTGCCAGAAAAATACAGTGCCAATCAGTCTGAACTCCAAACTAAGGACTGCAGCTTTTGAAGTAGCACAAAGTTTTTTCCCTTTGGCACTCTTTACTTCTAGGTGTGGCACAACTTGCTAGCATTTGCAGACTGGTGCTGGGTTTCTCAGTAAAAACTAACATATATCTGCAATCTTAATGAAAATTAATCTACAAACTGAGCTTTATATTTTTAATGATTGGTTAATACCTGTTGTGTGTGTTCATAGTGATTTTAAAGGAGCTTGAAGCTATAAAGCTTACAGTAGCTGTAATTTTGACTACTAAAGAAGCAAAACATGGCTTCTGAAGGTTTCACTTGCTTAATCTCTTATTTTAGTTCCTCACAGATTGCATGTTTATCAAGCTGGCTGATTTGATAAAGCTGCTTATCTCAGATGAAGAGCACAGTATCTGTGAACTTCAATTTATTAAATTCCAGGAATGAGAGTCTGTTTCATTATCAGAATCTTCATAATACTTTCATTTTGGAATAAAGGATTGTATTTAGTAGCTACTTTCTTTTTACACATGACATTCTTTTTTATTCTTGCTGATTAATCATTTGAAGTCGCTTTCCTTCCCTCAAAAGTCAGTCTAATGCTCTAACAAGTACAGGGTAAAGAGTATCTCCTCCCTTGGTCTACTGGCTATGGTCCTGTTAATAAACCCTGGCATAGTGTGAGCTGTCTGCATCTCTTTTCCCAGCCTGTATCTTCCTTCCTAGATGATGAGTCTGCTTTTGCCTTTGCCAAATTTCACAAGGTCTCTCTTGTCCCATTCCTGACTTTTGTAGGTCTGTCTAAAGAGCTGCCCTGCCTTCAAGCATGTCAAAGGGTGCTACTAATTTGGTGTCATCTGCAACTTAACAGATCACTGTGCTACCTCCTCAGAGTCACTGAAAAAGATGTTAAACACAGTGGATCCCTGTGACATTTTACAAGGCATGAATAGGTACTATATAGTACAAACACAGCATACTCTCCGTATGTAAAAACCACGTGCATAGCTTGAGTAGCTCAAGCTGTGTCTTTTACATGATCTGTTAATGGGAAAGATGATTCTGATTTGGTAACTCCATTTGCATTGCTTGTGACCCCCAGTGTATTGTCTTCACAGAGTTTATAGTGGTAGCTCTGCATTTCCCATATCACTTTGCCTTCTCTCAGCCCTTTGGCTGCAGCTTGCTCTTCTACACATTGGTTCTGCAGCTGCAGCAGCTCTGACCAGGAAATTGAAGTGACAAGCAGAGATATTCTGGGAAGGGAAACTCATTCATTTCCTAAATGGCTGTCCAGTTGCATATGTTAGAAATGGCTTCTGTCTCAGACTTTTTTCTTGGGAAGTATAGGTACTCAGTGAAGAGAGAGGTGCCTTGCAATAGAACAAAAATGTGCTAAAAGAGCAATTGCTGCTTAGGGTCTTGTGGCACCATTTGATCTCACCATTGGGCATATTTTACAAGTTCAGAAATAAGAGTATTAATATGAATGGTGCAAACAAAGCTCATGTCTGCCTAGGCTTCAACATGCAGTTTCTGAAGTGCTCCTATTGTCACAATATTCCCTCTCTATGAACCAAGTTACTAAGATGACACCATTTTGTCCTATTTTTTTTTCTCTTTGAAATACTTTAACCCTTTCATTTAATTCAAGCAAATAACATTTGAATTTCATATGTCACACAGGGTTAATCCATTCTCCACAGTGAGCTGCAAAATTTTCAGAAATAACACACTCTGTTCCACTGCCATTCATATAAAATATTGTTTACACTCCAGGCCTATTGCTTCAGGAAATTATTGATAGGAATAGCTGCTCCTTCACAAGAAGAGTAGAAAAGTCCTTACTCTGCAACCAGGGGCACTTCTCAGCCACCTTTACTTTATCACCATGACACAGAAGCATGGAAGATTGGATTTCAGACTTTAAATAATAATAATAAGAAATGCATAGGAAAGAAACTTTGTAAAACTTCACTCAGGAGCTTTAGTGAAGCTCTGAGCCATCTTCCTGTTCTCAAAAGGATTTTTTTCAAAACAAAATGAAATTTGGAGCATAAGATAGACAGTACAATCAGTATCCAACTTCAAATGCACCTCATTGCTGTGAAGTTGAACATTATAATTACAATTATAACTCAGCAGTGCTTTATGCATAAATTATTTAAATTAAACCACATAGATTATTCAAATTTTATCTCCAAGAAACACTTATAAATGCCTGCTAATGCTTACATTAAAACTCACTGCAAACATGCAAAAGTATTAGACTTTTTTTAAAAGTAGAAATCTCTTGGGAACTATACTCTGTGCAATGACTTGATTTATTTCAAGTTGAATGAGTCTGGGGTTTAATGTAATTGGTGGTGTAATTCAAGATCCACCTTCAAGCTCAGCTGAGCATCAGATTGAGTTGGTGCTATTCAGTCTTTCCTTTCCTGGTAGATAAAGTGGAATTCTGTGACTTTGGTTTTTTGGTTTTGTTTTTTTTGGTTTTTTTTTTTCCCAAAGCAAAAAGTGAAAGTAAGGAATTCACACTTTGTAAGAGCAGTCCTGGAAGGTGTAATAATTTGAAATGAAACTGACAATTATTTACTTGAAACAATCTTAACAAAGCAATAATATTTTCAGGTGAAAAGAGCTTCTTGAGAGATGATCTAGCCAGGATGAACCGGACTCCTAAAGGACATCCCTTGTTTTGAGCATCTCTCATGGTGGCTGGGGAAAGCAATGTGATCAGTTCACTCCTCTGTTGCCAGTGAAGGCAAATGAAGCAAGTTTGACCTGATAGATAACCCAGCCTATCAGAGACTATCCAAACCCAAGGATGAGTAACGGGAAGACACTCTTTGTAGCTTCTCATCAGCTTGCACTCACAGACCTAGTAAAAAGGGAAAGGGGAAAAAGTAGGAATAAACATTAAGCTTGACCCAAGAGGACAAATCCTATCTTCCTTGATATCTTCTATCAGAGGAACTGTATGCTTGCCATAAATAAATTCCTAGTACCTAATAGCTGCAGACCAGCTTTCCTTCAGAAGCAGTAATTGAATAGACACAGACAAAACTGAAAGCTGAAACATCAGCTTTATTTTAGTATCTCCTAACAGCCGTGGGCTTGAACTCTGGACTGGATGTTAGTACATCTTTCCCTATGAGCTATGTTGTGTTCAAAAATGCTCAGTGGGTCCTTCATGAGAAGAAGCTTCTCATGGTCTTGCCAGGTTCTGGATGGTGTCAGTCCTGTGTTTAGGCACCACGAATTGATGCTTTCCCCGTACTGCAACAAAAGGTAAAGCAGTGGTAGCAGATGGAGTTATTTAAGTGCATGAAGATGTTTCCAATGGACCTGGGATAACATCCTGAGTGTTTTAGTAACACAAAACAAACAAGTGCCTCTTCCAAAGTGTTTAAAAAAAATAATCACAAGACAAATGAGATCAAATGTATTTAAGCCAGACAGGGGGGACTTGAAGGATGAGTAATCCAAGGCAGCATGTTATCTCTCTTCTTCAGAGCTATCAAATGTAAGCTTGCATTTTTCAGCATCAGATGTTGAAGACGTGGTAGAAAGTGACAGGACTTCAGGATTGGGGTTTTTCATGTATAGATGGGGAAAGGGAGGAAAAAGAGCAAATATGATGTCTTTTTGGTGTGAGTGGTTTCAGCATATTTGTGTCACTAAGCAAAAAGGAAAATAGCGTAGAATTTCTGTTATTAAAAAGCAAGATTACTTTTTCCCACCTGGTGTTTCCACGTGTCTTATACATATATGCTACCTGTATATAAATAAACATTGTGGTAGTGAGGTCAACTTGCTTCAGGCACTTAGTAATCTCTCTTCACTGAAACCAATTCTCAAGATTTTTATGCTGAAAGCTGATGAATCACAGCACCTTTCAAGGTAGTCTTACTACCTCCTAAAGAGAATGAAAAGGAAATCTTGGTCTTGTAATTTGTCTACATTGTATCACTACCAGTTACAATAAAAGAGGATAATCAGTATCCTTTAAAATGGGAACTGAACATGCATAATTTTTGTGGAGTTATAAACTGTCAGGATAGGCCAGCTGTACAAAGCAGTCTAATACTTG
The DNA here is from genome assembly GCA_024605025.1 of Megaceryle maxima. Classification (NCBI taxonomy): domain Eukaryota; kingdom Metazoa; phylum Chordata; class Aves; order Coraciiformes; family Cerylidae; genus Megaceryle; species Megaceryle maxima. The sequence goes on along the minus strand of JANHGN010022071.1, from coordinate 135,671 downwards.
GTGACCCAATTCATCTGGATAGCCTGCCTTTTAATACAGCCAAATAAGGGTGCTCTATCTCAGTATGAAACTTGTAGATCATCCTTAGTGAAAAGAGAACTTGTCTGGGAGGCAGTGACTCTGGCAAGAATCTGGTAAGTACGGTAGGCAACCAGTTGAGGGGCAGTTCTGTTGGAAGGCTGTGGGCTAAGGTGTGTCTTGGGATGTGTGAGTAGAGATGAGATTTGTGTCTTTTAGAGTACATTTAACTCAGATGCAATGACCTTCCTACAGAAATGCTGAGTGAGTTTGGTGCTTGTGCTGTGCAGCAGATGGAGAATTGCAATGGCAACTTCTCCCCCTTAAAACTTAGGACTGTTAAAGCTCAAAAGCTGTAAAGTCTTGAAAATATTAACCTCAGAGGCTACTCATATTTGCATTGGTAAATGTATCATATTTCAAGGTTGGATGCTGTATTAAGTTGTTACTGCTATGTATATATTAATGTGTGTAGTATCAGGTGCACTCTAAAACATTGTTAAACAATACCACAATATATATAACCTGAGTTTAATCACTGAGGCAAATTACTAGGCTGAAATTCTGGCATCTCTGCAGCAATAACTCTGTGCAAAAATACTGGTTGTTACCAAACCAGCTGTGATATTGATAGTATCAGAGCAGTACAATCTTTATCAGTGTAAATCTTTAACTACTGGGATATGATTTTCCACCCTCACTCTCTAGGAGCACCCGCTCTTAAATCTTCGTTTCAGTATGCTATTGCAGGGGGATATTGCATACTTCAGAAGGGGGCTGCTATTTTCCCTGCCAGCACTTCACTGTGGGGAGGCATAGACATATTGCAAAATGATCGACATAGGCAAAGGGGTGTGCTCCATGACTAGCAGTGCTGTAAAGGGCCATGCCATCACCTCTCAATGTAAGGTTTAAGAGTGATAATGTGTGGCAGTAGTATCAGTGACCAAAAATTTGACATCAAATATATAATAACAAATAGCTGCAAGCATCTGCAGACAAATAAGCTGGAGTACCTGTATTAAAACATAATATTTTTTGGTTTTTTTCAGCAGAACTAAGATAAAATACACTAATAATTTGGTTCTGGTAGCAAATTCAATAAAGTTTTTAATCCTTTTTCTCTGACAGTACTTTTTCCCAGTAGAATCAATGTTTAGTATTGTAATTTTTCTTAAATCTGTTACTGTACATAGACTGTGCTAAAATGAATCACTGAATTGTGTGCGAGAATCTGGTTTGGAATTTACAGAAGACTCTGTTTCAATCTTCTTATTACTAGGTATCTTTTTTTCTGAATTCCTCAATGTCATTTAAAATTTTAACTTTATATAGTTCTGTTTCCTGAAAAATCAGTGGAAAGTGGAGGTAAGCCAACACAGAATGTGTCTGAAAATCTCATGCTTAAAGTCTAAGTATTTTTTTCATACTAGAGTGACAATTTCCTGCTGTAGAAAATGTAATGAAGAAGGCTATGCTTTATAAAAGAAGTGTCATCATTACTAAACAAATAGGAAACAGTTTTGCAGATATGGTTATTTGTAGTCTGAAAATAGTATTAATTACTAGAAATTAGTATTGATGTGACACTTAGATACCTGATGAGAAAACAGACCTGTTCCAAGTTCCTGAAGCTGTAAAAGACAATCAAATAGTCAAAATTCCTCTTGTGCTTTGTATTTCTTGAATTATAAATTAAAGGAAAAACTTTCAATTTTGTAACCTTCATCACAAACACAGTATTAAGTTATCTATGCATGTAGATTAACACAGTAACAACAGCACATGGGTTGAAGGTCCATACAGAGTTAAAAGGCTGAATAAGAACCATTGCTGCTTCCATGTGTAGGCTACTCAAACCTTTCATCTTTGTATGACAAAGGGAGCAGTGCTGCATGGGGTAACTTTCTTCAAAACAAATGAGCACCGAGTTAACAACCCCAGCTGCTGAAGGCTTATGGCAAGATATTCCTTCCTGCAGTGATAGAAATCATGATTCTTCCATATTTTACTTCTTGGTGGCAACTTTATAATATTTGTAGCATCATGTGATTTAGATATTGAATTGCATTTTCATCTTTTTGGTTCTAAAAAAACCCCACCACAATAGCTGCTTGGGGTTTCTTTTGTTTTGTTGTTTCTTGCGGTTTTTCTGCACCTTACCACAATCTGGGTGTGTTTGACACTCACGGGAAAGTTCAATCTCTATACCCATTTTAGCTGTGGTTTTGGGTGACTCAGAAGGAGAAACACTCTGGAATTCACTAGTGAGTCTCTGAAATGCAAAAGACAGCTTGTATATCAAGTCAGACCAATTCAGTGGATAAACAGGTTAATTTTTTTCTAAATGAAAGTTCAAAGAATAAAACAAACGTCTTAATTCCTCCAGTCCCTACCCCCACAATTTCCTTAAACATATCTTTAAGTTTCTCTAAGACTTTTTCCCCCTTTGACATGCTGTTTTACAGTTTAAAATAACTCACCAAATCAGAAGTAAACCTTAATGTTGCATGCAAATTCTAAACTAATCGGCTTTAGTTGTATAATAAAATCATGTCCAAACACAGTGTGACATGCTAAAGATAATGTTATTTCAAGCCCCTGTGGTTTATAGCCCACAATTCCATGATAATTTATTCAAATCTCCCTTTAAGATTTCCCACATTATCACTGAAAATATTTATTTGTTGTCTTCAATTACTCTGACAGAACTGTGGTAGCCTGTAGGTTGAATGTGTTATTAAACAGGACACAATTAAATGTATGTTTCAAAGGCATAGTTCTGTAATTTGTACACAGAATTGAAGACAGGTATTCCACTAATTAATCCTGCTTAGTAGTGTAGCTCTCCTGGTTCAACTGCGGGAGGATGTCAATGTCCTGTTGCAGAGCTGAGAAAAGCTAGTAGACTTCAACATAATATTTTATTTCTGTTTTTCTTATACATAGTAGTACAGAGTGTATCTAGCATTGTATGTATATAGTTGTTCCAAAAAAATCTTGTGATGGCACTTGGACAGAATCTTCTTGTAGGGGATTGTCCACTGTCCTGACATAAAGAAAAGTCTTCAGACACAACAGAAACAGGAATTTTTTTTTAATAAGGAAAACTAATGCTGTTTACAAAACAATCTAAAGTTGATCAAATATAGATTAATTTTAGATCTTATTGATTCCTCTTTCCATTAAATCTGTGCCTGTCTCTTATGCAGTATGAGTTCATAAATACAAATGGTTATAAACACTATTTTTTCAGAAATGAAGCCATTTATTTGTCTGAACAGCAAGTGCTGTTCACCATTATTCTTGGTTACTGAACTTGGTTACTGAACTTGGTTACCTGCCTGATAAAATCCCACGCATACATCATTAAAAGCTTTTGGAGACATCTTGTATTGGTCTAATAAGTTCCTTTAGTACCACAGTCAATTAGCCAACATGTGAAATACAAACAAGAGCTTACAGATATCCCAATAGACTTTTCTACACTGATAGTGGATCTTAAAATGCATTTTTCAATGAACTAGAAGCTGCTTTGTCTGAACAAACAATTTTCTTTAGCATCTCTTCTATTTTGCAGAAGCAGATTTGCTTTTTACTCTTCATTCTGAACATGGATATTTTTTAACAAAAAGTATTTCCCATCCACTGACCTTTACTTTACTACTCATGTACTGTTAGAACATCCTAATATGATGATCTGTAATGATAATGTTGAAGAATGGAACCACTGTCTAAAGCAACTTCCATTTGAAGGATTTTACTTTTTTTTTAATATATTGACTAACCTGCTTTAGTATGAGGGTTGGATCTCTAGAGGTCCCTTTAAAACACTAACAGTCTGTAATTCTGTGAAAACAAAATTTCTTGGAAAGAATCAATATGCACCACTTTTTATTAAGGAGAACAGGGAGATTATGCACCAAATATTGTCAAAAGCCTGTACAAAGCAGAAAAAATACCCGCCTCAAATGAGCAAGATTGGGGTTTGGGTTTTTTTTGATCAGGCCATTCAACTATATTTTAGAATTTTCTCCCCTCCTTTCAGTAATAGAAGAAAAAAATCTTACTAAGAGTTGCATGTAGGAATACATATTCTAAAGAGATATGGCCATATGCTGTTAATTTTACTTCCAGCCACGTTAATAATCCATAACTAACTCAGATTAATGAATGCATGTTGCCTTTTTTTACTTTCAGTCATCAAGCTTCAGGGAAGCTGTTGCTAAAGGAAGCCTGAATTTGAGTTTCACTGAGTGATTGGACTGTGGTTTTCTGACTGATGTGTTTTATCCTTGGCTTATGCCAAGGACGTTCAGGTTGGAGTCTTTAAGTCTGTAAGTAAACTGCATCTGCAGCCCTAAGAGTTATGTTTAGGGAATAGGTGTTCATCTGACAGAATGGTGGGGCAGATGACTTCCATGGATACCAGTTTTCTGGAACTTCCCCAAAGGTGAATGAAGAGGGAGTAATGTTACAACAAAGGAAAGAGGAGGAAGCACGTGAGTCAGAAGAGGCTGTGATCTAGAGCAGGAGAAGGAGGTCTGAGATATTAAAGATGTCTCAGAGTGGCAAGAAAAGGCATGCTGCAATCTCTACTACCCACTTGTGTTTGCTATCTGAAGTAAAAGAAATAGAGCTTTTGGGAGCCTGAGTAAAGCTGATGTGTTGTTTTGCGTTCCACTATTACTAAGTCAGTCACTGTAAACATAGACCTCATGAAACTGCATCTCTACGAAAGAAGTATATTATGAGCTGTTTGAGGTGCTTTAGGAATCAATGTTTTTCCTGAAATACTACAGCTGCTAAACTGAAGTTTCTTACTGACATGGAGTTAGTACTAAAGAAGAGCAAAAGTACTGAGGAATGGTGACTGGAGGCTACAAAGTCAGTAAAGCTGAAGTCTTAAAAATATTATATATGGCAGTAGAATTTCAGCCTGATGTTTCACTCCCCTTACTGCTTGGAAAAAACAAGTTATATTTCTGCTAAAAAAGTTATTATAGACACTTAGTCGTGAGCCTGAATTTCTGTGCTGAAAAGCAGAGCGCTGGTGCATCAGACTACACTGTCGGTAACAAGACATGATTCCTGTCAAAGACAAGTGTGGTTCGGTACATACAGCTCATCTTAAATTTATTTCCTGTCATAGAATTTTAGAAAATCTCAAGTTGGAAGGGGGACCCATAAAGATCATCAAGTCCAACTTCTTGCTTCTCACAGGAGTACCTAATGCTCTGTTACAGGATGGAATTCTGTATTTATTCCTGGGCATGTCTCAGTTACTTCATTGCAGTATGTCCATTAAGACTTTTTTATGTTCTGTTATTTCTCCCAAGTTTTCATCTTAAACATTTCTAAATCAACAACAAAAAATCAAATACATTTTCTTTTTTTGGAAACTCTCTTTCCCCTGGTAAACTGACAGATTCCTATGCACTGAAAGAACAGAAGATTATTTTTAATTTCGTCTCTTTCCTAATATTTGCATCTGTTTTCCTCCAAAGAGCCAAGACACCTGTCATCACAGAGAGAACTGTCTTGGAATCAATAATAAACCAGCAGGAATTATTAATGTACTGAATGGGGAAGCTGTTTTTTAAGCATTATTCATTGATTTTATCCAATCTTAATGGAACACATAGCAAAACATTGCTTGCATCTGTGATGCTATTTGTCTAGATGAGACAGTAAAGAATGAAACAAGCATTGAAATTAACCAATTGTTCAAAAAGTCAGATATATTCTGTTTATACTTATTAACATAATGGTGAAAAACAGACTCGAAACTGTCTTAGAACTCTGTAGTGCAAATTTTCTCACCATTCAAATCAAGCTTGGTTTGTAAATTAAGAAATTGGGTTAACTGTGACTGATTAAAGAAATAACTAACATTTAGTATTTGACAATTCAGAGGCTGTCATCACTTGTCCTAGCTTCGAAGTTTATCAGACTGCCTTAAAAAGCTTATCTGGTGTGTAATGTACATTCTTCTTTCAGAAATCATCCATCTGATTTAATAGTCAAATAGCACTTATTTTTCTAGTTCACAACTGGTTATTAAAAGTATGGACAGTCAAATACTGGCATCCAGGGTGTACTTGACACATTGCTATTTGTTTCTTATGATGTTAATTTGTTTTACATTCCTGACCTCTGTCATCCCACTGCCCTTTCTTCAGACAGATGGACACCAGCAGCCCTTCCCACCAGCACAAAGTTCTATTGACTTTAAACAGACTGTGCAGGTTGGAAGAGTTTGCAAGATTATTCCAGTCACTAAAGAAAGAAAAAAGCTATAGCACTGAGAATTTGTTGAAAAGTGTGTTATTTATTTTTTTTAATCATACTTAGCATGTTTTTTTATTACTATGAAGTATGCAAAGTTTCACCTAAGATTAGGGGTTTGTTAATTGAGGCTTGTGAGGGCGGGTAAGGAATTCCTTGTCGAAAGAATTTATAACCTAAATAGTTAAAGCAGAAAAAGACTGGAGAAAGAATAGAGCACAGACAACTCGGGAGACTTGCCCAAGATCTCACAGTAGGGCAAGAACTGAAATCCAGCATCCTGACTTGCAGTTCAAGAACCTGTTCTGCTAGATGTGACAGACTATATACAAGTGTTTGGGTTTGCTCTGCAGTATCCTGTTTTCAGATTAATGTATCCTACCTGACTAATTAAAGTTTTGGAAAGGTAATATGTACAGCTGTAGTTATTTTAGGTTCTGTTGTTTTCCTCTCATCTATCAAGTGTGTTGTTAGATTGATCCTGCAAAGACATCTATAGCTCAGGTATCTGAAAGAGATTTCTCTCAAAGCAGAGAGATCCATGGGAGCCCTCATTAGGAAAAGCACTACCTATGGGTGGAGCAATCCTGAGATACTGAAAAAAGATTAGTTCCTTGTGCACAAACTAGTGAAGAATTTCATTAGAGCCCTTCAGTAGTCCTTCTCTTTAGGACTAAGATAGGCTGTTATATGGAAGGATGGCAGAAGTATGCAAGACACTTGGGCTTTGATTGACAGTTTTCTCAGTCAATTATTCAATTTGCAATTTAGAGGACTATTTTCTTGTTGTAATTGCACTTCTAAGAGCATATCTAGAACTTTTCTGTTATGTCCAAAATGCTGGAGGAGTAGTGTGTCAGTCCTGTCTCCCAACATTCATTCTAGCATCATTTCCTCTTTGTGTTTCTAATAATCCACCTAGTTCACAGTATTCCAATGTTTGTGGCTACATCACATGTATTAATTTTATTTTTTTTTAATTTAAAAATAGTGCACTTATTAAAGGTTTAACTTCCATAGTCTCAGTAGGAGTTTGTAACAGTGTTATGTTCAGGCAAAGTAGTGAAATTGAAAAAGAACTTGTAAGCATTTTTGAAAATATTACAGGTAAATAATAAGCAGCATTTCCCTCCTGCTGCTGTACAATGATAACTCTTGTCTCAATTTTTATTTTCCGGTGCTAAATTAATTTAATGGTTACTCAGACCTCCATAATTTACTCACATTAAACGCACAGCTATGAGAGTTCTGGGGATCTGCAATTAAAAGGTAGAAAATGCAGAGCACTGTTAATAAGAAATTATTTTTCTTCCCTTTGTGTGATTATGGCTGCAAGTAGATGAAAATACACAGAAATGTAAAAAACCAAATAAGTATAAAAAGACTGAAGAGCTGGGCATTTTGGTCATGGTTTTCAGAAACCCCTGGGATTGGAATGCCTAATTCCTGTTAAATTTCCATCAGGTTAGTGGAAGTCTACCTCTTTTACACAGTTCTGAAAGCCTTAGTCCTTTTGTTAATACTTTCCATGGAGTTACGCAGGTAAATATTTGGGTTTTCAGTTTGATTGGTTTTTTTACCCTCAAAAAAGTGATATAAGGTTTATATTTGTACCATAAAATGGATGAAATCAGAGAGATCACCACTGACTTTAGTAGGCTTTGGAACTGACTTTTTCAAATAACATCAGGAAGCTTTACACAGAGGATAGGATGAACTAGAGGAATATCAGCAACATGCTGTTGATTTTTTTTATCTTGTTAAAATGCAGTAACTTAAAAGATCATGGATGTAGCCTTCCTCAGATACAAAGCATTTGCAGCAGGTGCCTTTTTTTTTTTTTTTTCTTTTTTTTTGGAGTAACTGGATTTGTAACTCAGGTGTTTGAAGTAAATGGTTGAATTGTAATGAACACAGCTCTAAGCTTGATGGTAATATGATTGAGAAATAAATATACCTGTACAGCTTAAATTTTATAAACTCTCACTTTGCTTCTGGGGCAGAAAAAAGGTGGTTTTCCTGTTGTGATTTCTTGTTTCCTCTTACAGCATACTTTCTTTATGTTGTGGTTTCCTGTACTCCAAGAAAAACTTCTAGTTTTTAGCAGAATTCTATTTCATATTAAGAAAGAACAACAAATAATGCCTTCAAACTCTACTGAAGAGAGTGTATTTCACTCTAAGATGTTTCCAGGAAACTTGATAGCATATGTTTCTTAAAAGGCAAAAATGCAAATATATCCATCCAGATATGTTACCCTTGCTGTGTCTTCCACAGCTGACATTCCTACAGTCAGTGCTTATTCCAGCCCCCTGTCAGTCCTGCAATCCAGAGATAAGATATCTCCCTTTTTGCACAGTGTTATTTTTCTGTTTGGTTTAAGGTTTTTTTCCTGGGTTTCTGCTGTCTGACAGGGCCAGGATGCTTCTGCTACCAGGACTGGGTACAGCATGAATTTTAAAAATTCAGTGTGCTGAAGTAATTGGACAAACTGGAGATACCATTCTGATTCCCAAAAATATTTTTTTTTCCAGTGACACCTCAGGAATATAATGGCTTTATGCCATCCTCAGATCTTCTGTGTTTCAGGATGAGGCACTAAAATACCTTTCTCCATATAACTTGAAGCAGCCCTTGGGCTAACTGTGCCCTACCTTGCAGGGTGCCTGTGATCTGTATGTGCTCATAATCTTATGCTTGTGTCAGTAAAAATCAGGTGGACTATCTAAATGATACTTAATTTCTTTAAATTTTGGAAATTTCTTCAGGCTTTGACTGCATATGTAGGATTGCAATTGCTTGTAGATACTGGAAAGAGACTGTAGGTGAATGTGTTTAATGTGGCAAATAAGAGACTGTATAGCATCCTATAGAGAGAGAAAGTGACTGTCATGTGTTGTCATGCTGCTTCAGCATAGACTTTCTTTGTCCAAGCTCTTATCTCTCAATATACATATTTTTCAAGGTAAGACTTTTTTTTTTCTGCGTGTTTTTGCAAACTTTGGAAGGTGGAGTAATATTTAGGGAAGAGAAGTTTCCAGAGTGTATGATAGGGCTGGCAGAATGAGAATGAAAGTCACAGTAGCTCAGAAGAAACTGCTGAGCAGAAGGAGGACCAGACAGACTGGCTACAGGGATGAGGGATCCTTGAAACCTTGGTGCTGCAAGGCAGAAATCAACTGTTTGACTGTAAATAAGACTAAAAGCAAAGGTGTGCTTAAGAGTACACCCTGGGCAGGGAGGGCACCCCTATTATCTAATTCTGGTTGACCTTGTATCTAAAATTGGTTCTGCTACTGGATTTTGTACTTTTGGGGTTTAGCATGTTCGTTAGCTCATTTATTGCTTTGTTGTGTGATTCCATCATGGTTTTCCACCAACTAGGTATGCGCTTTTCATTTTGCCTATATCTAACATTGATTCTTCAAATGATGAGGAAAAGAAACCTTTTAGAAATCTCCCCCTGCAAGACAATGAAGATGAAACTTCCAACAAGATAACTATTTCAGATGCAGATAGTGAAGTCCATGCTTTTAGATCTGAAACACAGATGCAATGTAAAGAGATAGGTAATTATCCTAGAGAAAAAGGAGATTCCTTCCTGTCCCATCCTGTGGGTGACATTTTTAAAGAGTCTCATGAACTGATAGAAGCAGCTCCTTGTCAGGATTTTACATGAATCACATCTGATTCCAGGAACTGGTTCTAATGTGGTTACCCTTAGCAACCTGTCATTTACCTTGGATCACCAAATGATGACCCCAGTGTATGTAGCAGATTTTCTCCATAATAACTGCAGGGAAGCAGAGAGAATGCAACGGTAATATTAGGTATTTATCTAACTTGGATACAGATCATTCTCTTAAGTAGACTCATATTTTTTCCTTTGCAACCTTGTGTTCCTATGCCCTGCAGTTCAGAAGCTATATTTCAAGTGGAGTAGGAACAAAAACCCACAAGAAATCAGTAAAAACAACAACAAAAAAGGCAAGAATCATAAAACTCAGACCCACAGTCATATAGAACTCCACAAAAGAGATGTGGGAGTGAAGAATCTTATCATATTCCCTGGAAGCCTCCACATGGCTGAGATAGTAACAGTGAAAGAGCTAGAAGATGTATGTGATCTGCTTCATGGATATTCCAAGTCTGATTAGTGATTCAGTCCTTTCCTTCTCTGACTCTGTTGCTTCAAAGCAAGCTCATGAAAGGTCATGAGAGAAAATCCTTCGAGGCACAGAGGCTAACAGGAGAGTGTTTTTTAGTATGGTCCCATGGGAGTCACTCTTGTATGAAGGGAGCCTGAAGGCAAAGAAATTTCTTCCTACCCACTCTTCCCCAGGCAAACTGCCCTCTGGGGCAATTCTTGAGATGAGTTTTAGGTGTCATTTTTGCCTGCAGCCACAAGTCCTTTATAATTGAAACAAAGTGCAGGAAACCAGAGTGTGGGCTGAGAGCTTTGAAGGTCTCAGATCTGTTATTTTTCTTCTAGATTTCTAACCAGGGTTATTTAATTTACCATTTCTGTTTTCAAGTCTTCCTTCTATGAAGAGGATTCTGTAACATTAATGTTACTAGCCTTAAAAGCCTAATATGGAAACAGCTTGTCCTTTAATTAGATTAAAGACAGACACTTAGACAAAACATTGTTCGTATGCATGTCTGCCCGTTGTGGAGATTCGAGATATGTGAGGTGAGCATCCAAAAGAAGAAGACTGCAGTAGGAGGGCGGAACTTAGATCTTTTCAGCCTAAATATTGGCTGAATAGTTCTCCTCTGAATTCAAGCATCTACTCAAACACAGAATTAACTTGTATTTCAAGTCCAGCTTGTTAAACTTATCTTTCTGTACTGGTTGTATTTTGTGGGGTCAGAGTCAGAACATTTGTGCTCTACAGGGTCAACCCCTGGAAAAAGAAGCTTCTTTTGCAGTTCTCAGTAGGCATCTGCTATTGCTGTTTCTACTCAGGGAAAAAAGTTTACTTCTGTGAGGACTGAGTGTTCAGTGTCTCTGTGGAGAAGACCTGTAATCCACTTTTAGCAAATTGAAATCTAATACAGTCTGTCTATATTTCATTTATGCCTCAGGACAAATTAATGTTAAAAGAAGCCTTTGAACTGAAAATGGTGAGCCCTCAGATTAACCTACTTCTAGTGGTTTTATTTCAGATTTCATTTGGGAATTGAAAGCAGCTGTTATTACTGTAGGTAAAACATTCAATGACAATTTGCTTTCACTTTCCTGGAAATAAATTTTCACTCCAAGTGCAGTGGGATTTAGAAAAATAAATTATGAAAACACCTGTAGCTGATCTTTTCAAAGTTTTGTTTCATTCACCAAAACATTAAAGCAATTACAATCCTAGAAATTATTGATTCTTCTTAATATGAATTACTTTATTTAAAGCCATGTAGACTGGAGATGGGTCATGTCAAGCTTCCTGTGCAATTTAATGTTCAAATGTGGCAGTCTTCACTGCACTGTAAGATGGCTAGAGCTTGGAATGAAATCTATTTTCATGTGTTAAACATAAGCTCAGTAGAAAGAGGGAAAGCAAGTTTTGTTTAGAGATTGACCAGTGTCTCCATGTGATGTGATCCTCCCATGCATTTTTCAAAGACTTTGTCAGCCTAGAGGAATTTTATTGGAGGGCAAAATGTCCAGCAGGTTGCATGGGATATAATTCCTTCTGCAGAATATATTTTCATAATCAATTCTGCCTTCTTCAGGATTGTTACTAGACAGAACACTCAGGTCACCATAGCCCACCAGGAGAGCTTCCAGTTTCTGCCTCTGAACCACTGGGACATCAATTTTCAGACAATGTGAGGAGAAAGGGCCTCAGCATATGTGACCACACATGTATTTCTTCTTATGAGAAGGAGCTAGCAGTAGAGAAAGCTGGTTCTCCTTCTAGACTCATTGCATTTTCAGGATTTAAAGAGAAATTAAACAGTAGCAAACATTTATTCATGGGGTCAGTGTGTGCTGTGAAATGAGGAGGGGTTCAGGGAGTGTCCCAGTTGTATTTTGTTATTTCTGAACTGAGTTATCAAAGCTAAGCAAGCCATTCCTATACATGATATTTGACAGCAGAACTGCTGAATGCAGACTGTCTGGTGGTATTTAATCACCTCATAAACAATTTTTGAAGTGGATAAACAAAGCAGAATTCTAATAAGGAGAGAAATGTTGAAAAATACTTCACATTTGTTGTTTTACTTTATTATATTTATAGTTTACATACTTGAAAATTGCTTATCTGTAGAGCAGAAAAGTGCCTTTGTCATACCTCATCCTCATCTACAAATAAACTATATGCATACATTGGCGTTTATTTAAAATATACATATTGTTTTTTCTCTCCACACAAAGCTTCCCTGCAGGTTTTAGAGTTAGTTGGCTTTTCCTTTTTTTAATATCATATTAAACCTAACTCTTCTACAGCTTCTAAGCTCACTGCCATTTCTTTTCACCAATTAATACTGACTGCTTCAGTGGGGAAGGAACAAATATGAAAACCCACTGACAGCTGGAATAACAATTTCCTTCATGGCGTATAAATGCAGAGTGTCAGAAAGCCAGCAATCTGTTAAATACTTTATCCATGTTATGCAAAAAAAAAAAAAAAAAAATCTTATTAGTTATCTTTTTTTATGTTTTGGTTTAAAAGAACACATTTTTTGAAGTCTAGTTTGACTTGCTACATAGAAAAGTATTAGGTGTATGGATACACTCTTCTATCTTGTTTTGGATAGTTAGAAGGGGCAAACACAAATCACCTAAGAGGTCACAAAGCAATTGCCTTCCATGATGAATCAATACTCAGAGTAATAAAAGGAATTAATTTTCCAGTACTTTGTACTGTGGATAGAAAGATGTACTTCAGGTTTTATACTTGAGTCTGACTCTGAAGATTTTTACTAGTTTAGTCTTGTTCAGTCCAGTTCTAATATAGAGAAAGGGTTTGAATTTGGAATGTTTGTCACCTACTTAATGAGTTATAAATTTATTTTTATCTGACACATTATTTTAGCCAGTTCATATTATAAATGCAGGGAGAAAAAGTTATCCATAAGTGACTGGCCAATTACAATGCTTGAAGATACTGAAACACTTGGCTGCGTTACCATGTCAAGCATTCTTGGATTTCATTCATAGCACAATGAGCTGTGACAACAAGAATGCCAAGTAAATGTCAGACCTGACACAAAGGAAGTCAGAATTCCAGGATTCAGTTTTGCCTCTATCAAACACAACAAAGCACTCTAACTGCATCTGCATGTTTTCTCTCACACACTTGTCGCTTGGGCAAAAAATTTTTCTTAATGTCATGCTCTACTTTGAACTGGTAGCATTGTGCACAAATGTAGATATTCGAACTAGATACAGCTTCTTAGGGTACCCATGTCAGGAAAACAGTGGGCAAAGCAAATGACTGATAATACAGATCTAAATTTGCAGGGAAATATTCTATTATGGTTGGCTAAAAACTACAATGTGATATTTTTACTTAGAGAACCCACTTGATGATGTTCTAGACAGAGCTGGAAGATCAAGTCTCTTTTCTGGAGTAGCAAAAGCCTCATTTATAGAGTGGAGGATAGTCCCAGAACAGGAGAAGCCTACTGTAACAGTACATAAGGCTTTATCCCCCTACAAATTACTTTGTAGAGGAACAGTGAAGTATAGGTCTGCCTTTTGCTGTCTGTGCTGAGCTGAAGAAATATTCCTTTTTTTATATAGCTTTACCATTAGTGGGGCAAAGGTGGGGGGGGTGTAGGCAGGGGAGGGGGGGTGGTCCCTGTGTGGTAATTAAGACAGAAAATTTTTGGCTGGTCATAAATAAACTTGTAGAATTTTTGGATGGTTATAGATAATGACCACCTATTAGCAGTTGTAATGGTGGCTCATAAACTGGTATGTCAAGTTCAATGTTTTCTAGTCACAGCCTAGGCCACATAGTTTTGCCCTGCTTCTATTTCCATAGCTTGGAAACCTTAATCCACACTGCTGCTAGACACAAGCTACTGTTTAGATCTCATTAATTAGCCTGTGAGCAGAAAGGAAAGGAAGTGACCTTTCTGGGGTCTAATCCTCCAGCTTCGGTTCAACAAGAGCTGGTGCAGTGCCATGAAATTAATAAGAGTGCAGAAAGCAGAAAAGGTCTCATTTTATGGTCAGAGAGATTAATTTCACAAAGAGGGACTTCATGTAATTGTAGAAGCAGTTAATATGCATTTTGTAACATGGGTATTAAATTGAGCCATTCCCTATGTTCTACCAGTACATTAAGACAAGGATATGTTTAATAATGTTTTCTTTTGCATTATGTTTCTGTGTTGTCAGTCATTGAATCTGAAATGACATCTAGTCTGAAGTGGACTTTCACAGTTCCTTGAGGCAGTCATTGTTCCTGTTCTGTTTGCTTTCATTTTTTTTTGGTTGGGGTATTTTTTTGTTTGGTTTGGTTTGGGTTTTTTGTTTGTTTGTCATTTAAGAACAGATGAAATAAAGCATTTCTCCTTGGTGGTTTGGTAGTAAGGCAAGTCCAAAGGAGAAAACAGCTATAACGTCCTTATGTTTACTGCCTAATAGCATGTTCAGCTGGTATTGATCTACACCTATAATATACAGATATTTAATACTTTCTTATTGTATATGATACACCTTAATGAGAACATGAAAATCTCTGGTTTGTCTCTTCATATTAATGCTCTCTCCATTCCCATTCACAAGGAAAGACAGTAAAATGGACGATTAATTATGAGTCTACAGATATAGGCTCTTTAGATCTGCTTCCTTTTATGAACAAGAATACATCAAGAGAGCTAAACATGCAAGCATATGTTGATGGGATTGGACGGTGCAGCATTAATGCCAAGTGTATATTTAATTTCCTCATGTTAATGGAGTTTTAGGCAATGAGCATGTAGGAGAAAGCTCTGAATCCTTGGCTGCTGTTGTTAGTAGTTAGAGATGAAGGCAAAGAAAGAAGCAGAAATTTTATTATTGGAAATGTATTGGATGATTCATCTGTGTCTGCTGGTGTTACTTCAGGTTCATAATATTTATGGGCACCTACAGTATAAGAAACCATTCCCTCCAACACCACTAGTTTTGTAGTTATAAAATCTGTTTTAGCAAAGCAGAGCTGATTTGCAAATGCATTTAGTCCTAACCCAGCACACACTTTATCTGTGGATGAGAGTCTCAATGAAAGCTCTGTACAGTTCTAGTCTTCAACAGCCACCAGCTACAAAGAACTGAGCCTCCCATCATGCAGTTTTGTAGGCTTGGAAATACAGTATCTCCAGAGACAGCCTTTGTCTTCAGTAACCTAATGAATATTTTTAAGGCAATCTTCATGTTGTAAGTTATCTATCAATAATATACAATAGAAAAGAAAATAAACAAATACAGCAGACTTTTTTGTCTCCAGAGAATTTCAACTAGTTCTGGGTTGTTTTTTTGTTTTTTTGTTTTTTTATTACATTTTTCATAAACTTTATGCTTGGCCCAGCAGTTCCCCAGAATAACATTCAGGTATATACTGGTCAAAGCAGTGACAAACTGGAGTTAGAGGTCAGCAGAATGTGTGAATGTTTTGTATCAAAGGAAGAGACAGGAGGAGGAATGGATATATTTTTATGTTTATATAATATATACATATGCACACACTTTTGGCATGGTTTGGTCAGGGTTTAAGAAAGTGTGTTACTTTATTCAAATAATGTATAGGTATCTGAACACTGAGAAATTTTTTGGAGAGGAGCCACAACTGGAACCAAAATGTTGGGTAGCATTGCCAAGTCATCTTGTGGTATTGAGGTTTCTCTGACTGTACCTACCTCATAGGTACTCGCACACTTGACATTAAACTATTGCCAGAGTTGGAGGAGGGAATATGTCTTTGAAGCAGCATAGGGAGGCACTGTGCTTTGGAAATGCGCATTTGACAAATTCTAGTATTTCCCTTTTGCTGTGGGAACTGACGATGTTAGCAGGGTAGTTGATGCTTCTTTCCTTTTCCCTCTAGTGCACAATAGACTTCTAGTATTTGTGCTTTATATCACAATTTTTGTTACTATAGACTGATGGGAAGTAATTTGTTTATACTATGAGGTGAAATATTTGTTTTCTGAACTCTTTGATTCATTTACTGCTTGAAATTGGTTCTCTATCTCTTTAAAGTTACAGTTGCAATTACAGGAGTAAAATGAAAACTAGTAACAGTGTATTTTTGGTTGTTTTATGCTTTCCAGTGTTATATACATTCCAGCAATTATCTACCATCATTCAAAACACACTTTCTGTGTAACCAGGTACTTTCTTATCATACCATTATGCCTTCAGTTTTAGT
Organism: Megaceryle maxima; assembly: GCA_024605025.1. Lineage (NCBI taxonomy): Eukaryota > Metazoa > Chordata > Aves > Coraciiformes > Cerylidae > Megaceryle > Megaceryle maxima. The sequence goes on along the minus strand of JANHGN010022071.1, from coordinate 119,001 downwards.
CCTTTTCCACCTCTACCAATCTAAACACAGACAACAATCAGCAGGCTGGGTTAACCTGTAACAAAATGCCAGATATATTTCTTGATGCACATATTTTGTTAGCCCTCTGCTCCCAACCACTACATTGTTTAACCTATTACACAGTCAGAAACATAATTCTCCCATGCTCACCTCATTGTACTGCAGTGAGAAAGGACAGTCTGTTATTACCAGTCCTGGTGCAGCTGATGAAACATTTAACTGGGTTTTTTTTTTGGGGGGGGGGGAACCTAAACAAAACAAACATAAACAAACAAACAAAACCCCAAACAAAACAAAACCACACCAAAAAAAAAATTTCAAAAGGCACGAGATTGTCACCTGCTTTCCTGTGTTTTGTAAAAAGCAATTCAATAATCTCCCAAAAAATCATTTGAATTTGATTAATTCTGCTTTAGCAGCCATATTATATCTGCTAGCAATTGGAAACTCATGAGCCTGAAAAGTAAGTGTCTAAGCTTTTATTTTGAGATGTAATATGCCATAATATTTTGAAAAATGAACAAGACGTGCCTGATTGGTTAAAAAGTGTGTATTTATGTAAAAATGTTCAGCAGGCTGAGTATTATGTGGGAAATGCCAGTGTTCTGAACTTTGATGTAAAGCTAATGTCATGAGACATTTAAATATAGCAATGTATCATAGAATAATGTTTCATTAAAAGAGACATTTGGAAACATTAGGTAAAGTACAGTTATGCAAAATGAAATATTTTACAATGCAGTTTCAATTCATTTATTAATCTCCCAGTACATTATGGCAAAAGTAATCACAGGTGAAGACAAAGCTGCTTACACCACAATCCATAGCTGGGTCCTGTTTGTATATTGCACATTATATCAGAAGAACAATAAAGAGGGATTTTTAAAATGCAGTGCTGTTTAAAGTGCCCCATTTTGAAGTATTTACTTGAATTTTGTAAAGAGCTATGGAACTCAATTACTGAAACATGGCATCTTTTCTCCTTATGCTATTGAAGAGTTCACTCTCTTACATTTTCTATCTTCTGGAAGAAAATATTGCTGTCACTTTCAGAGGCGTTTGCCTTTCATCTCACTGCTGTTCAATGACTTTCAAGTCTCTAAGTGGTATCCAATTTATTTGTATTCTGATGCCACTTCTGTGAAGCATACCTTTCTGTCAGCTGAGTGCAAGCTTTAGTTGCTTTGTATTTGGAAGCTATGGTATAAACAAATTGGCAATATCAAGTGCAGCCTATCCTCCTGCCCACCCATTTGATATAGACTATTATTCCTGCAATTCATTCAGCAGAACCATTTACTGTCATCTGAGTAAGGTTGGGGTTGACTCTCAGTCCCCAGAGCCTGATTGAAAATCACTTGGATTTTTGTGGAGGCCATATGCTAAACATGAAAGTAGTCTCTATATGCCAAAGATATTGGAGGTGATTATTCACTTCACCATAATTCTTCATCTGTTTTCTTCCAATATTAAAGTTTTCTTGAGTGTTTAAAATGGTGGTTTGGCTATATCTTGCTGATGAGTTTGTCCTGCTAGGGTCCACATTTGCCTTCAAGTGAGCTCTTAAACATGCTAGATTTGTACTAGCACAAATGAGATGAGAGACTTATTTTCATTCTTACTTCTCATTTTTTTTACTTCTGCTTTTGTAATTTACTGTTTATTAAAGCAACAGCAGTTAGCAGTAATTAATCTTTTTTAGTACCTTCACCGTTTTTGTGGATGTCAACAATTTTTTTTTCACATTTTTGTAGGTATTACAACTGAGTAACATGTACAATTGCAGAATCAAAATATTCTGCATGGATTCATCAAAAAGTTTGAGTCTTTTAAACACATAGATATGGGTATGTTTTAGAGATAACATGAATTACAATTAAAGATAACAAGGCAGATGAGAGAAGGTCTTTTATCTGACAGTCATTTATTTTCCTGTGGGGTGTTTTTCCAATATTTGAAGCTATAATGGCAGACATGTAACTGTTAGAGGCAAGTTGTATATTTTTA
>JANHGN010022071.1:103879-116907 GCA_024605025.1 Megaceryle maxima | reverse complement strand
TTAAAAAAAAAGTCAAATGCAAATTTGGAAACACACAAACTTTGTACTTTCCTATTAATTCATTGCCAAACATAATAGAATCTGGAACATTTGGTCAAGGCTTTAAATTATAATTTAAAATATACACATTTCAGATTTAGAATAGTAGCAAAATAAGAAAGAACCTTAAAAAGTGTTCTGCAGAATGTGGTTTACATCAGATTTATTTAAATAACTACACTTTATATTAGTGGGATGTGACTAGTTCCCATACTTCTAATGTTTGCATGCATATTTACAGACCAGGTAATTCACAATATCAATAAATTTTACCATTACTGTTTTACTAAATTATTCAAATTTGCAGATCTTGAAGACCCTGACACTGACATAGTACAAACAAGTTTTGCCTAATATCACTTCTGAACTGTAATAAAAGTTTTCCATTTTGAAGAATTATTCTTGTTTATGTACCAATTATAACTGCTACACTTCCTTTTACAATATTTTTTTTTCCCCTAGAAAAGGTGCTACTCTTAGGTATGTTCTGAAGATTAAAAACTACCTATCTTTTCTTCTCCAATGATGTGCCTTTACTTTGTAACAGTTTAAGGAAAGACGTTCTATAAACCTCAGAGCAAACTAATGATTTTTAGTCATGGAAACCATAACTGGGACTTGAAGTTTGTGAGGGGAAGGGGAGCTAATGGAAAAAAATATGTAGTTGCCAGTGTACACAAGATATCTTTAGCCTACCTAACTCAATAGTCAATAAAAGAAGATAGATGCCAGAATACCGCAGTCTTCAGTGATGCTGCACTTATCCTGGGAAGGCTTGCTGAGACATAAGACACTCCCAGTACCCTGGCCAGTTCGTACTTCAGTTACCCCATGTGTTCTGCAATAGGATCTCTGAAAGCTTCCAAGCCTGTTTGTGTTATCGCATAAAGAAAATCCTAGTTTTCAGAAATAAAAATGTGGAAATTACTGGTTTTGCGAGATACAGTGCCATGTTTTGACTGATAGATGATGGTGCCAAGTGTCTGCAGAGCTCAAGGCTTGCCCAGACTTTGTTCAGCATTTAGTCTTCTCCAAAATGACTGAAGGAGAGGAAGCATAACGAAGTGGATCCCTGCATTGCAGTGCAATCTCAGTCAGGCCTGGAAAGCATGAAGTTATGAAGGCAGGCAGTAGACAAACTGTTAGCAAAGTTTACGACTTTCTCCAAGGCATGCTGAAATCAGTTGAAATCTTTCAGTAGACACTGAGGATCTTTGTTTTGATAGAAATAAGAGCAAACAAAGATGCTGACTTACAGAAAAGGGAAGAGGAGGGAGTGGAATAAAAAGCACCAAGGGCATAAGAGGAATTTACAGGGAGCCAAACCAAGAAATGTCACTTTCATTAATAATCATAAAAAATATTTCCAGGCTATTTCTCTTCCACAGCTTTCCTGACAATAGCATAAAATGAGAAGTCCTGAGGATTTCTGACAAAATTAATTTAAAACTTCTTATTTCTTAATGCTTTTTTGTTTATTTGTTATTGCACTCATGTTAATCATTAGTAGCGTAACAATGTCAAGTGAGCATGCTATGCTTCCAGTAGGCACTCAGGCAGATTTATGATGGCAGTAAGCTTCCAGTTTCGCTGGTCACATTTTATAGATTTACATACTGGTTTAATAGAATGAACAATAAACTATTTGTCAACAGGGAAAGCACAGTTTTATGAGAAACTCTGAGTTTTCCCCTCTCAAAAACTCTTGAGCTGTATGAAAGCCTGAAAATTGGGGAGGTCTGGAAATTGCGAAGTTTTGCATTTGTTCACCTCTCCCTTAAGCACTCTACATATTGCGTGTTCAGGATAGGAAATATATAATACAACTACTCATTCCACATTGTTCATTATGTATTGCTAAACAAACGCCTTACTAGATGAGAAGTGGGTCCAGTATGGCCACGCTTAAACATAAGTTTGGTGGGCTTCCAGTTCTCACAGGAGCAGGTCCTGTGCTTGTATTCCTGTCAATGAGTCAGGCAAGAAATCCAGAACTCTTAAATCCAGCCCAGACTCTGTAGATGACTGAATTTTCCAAGATTAAAACTCATCTCTAGGTAGACTGAGGTTTTTTCCTTCACTCATTGCATAAATCTTACATGTTTTCAAAGAAAAAATAGTACATGAACAAGCAAGATCCAAATCTGCATCACTTGGCACATACTAAAAAAAAAAGTCAATCAGAAATAGTTAATTTTCCTTGAAAGGGGATTAATTTAATGTTGTCTTGTGCATTTTTACTGTGTGCAGTGTATAATATATTATGACAAAATGCTGAAGTACCTTGCTCACTTTTTTTTTCTCCATTTTCCTCAGCAGAGTTCTCACTGATTTAAAAAAATAGTAGGTTCTGAGAACTTGGTCTTAAGTCTAGACACATACCTATTAGGACAGATTGCCTGTAGCTCTGAATGTGTTCCCTCTGTTGTTCTGTCTTAGCCTCATCACAACGAAGAGGGTCTGGGGGCTTTGTTTTGTTTTTGTGTCCAGAGCTGACCACAATGTGTAATGGCTTTAAGCCCTCTACCTTGAGGAAAAGTTTAATTGGGAGATTTTTCTTCTTATCTCTAATTTACACCCTGGAGTCTTATTAGGATGGCTCTGTTGGTTCTGCTTGTTAACAACATTCTTGTATAGAGCTGAACTGAGTTGGTTACATTTAACCTTCAACCCTGAAAATGTAGCACTGGGCTGCTATTGCCATAAATGAGACTGCCATTGAAAAAAATGTGAGTTTGGTTGAACTTAAAAGATCATTTTCCCACATTTAATGCAAAGGCTTTTTTAGATATCAATGGTTACCTTACTGGGAAAACTTATGAGAGTCTCAAAGCTCCTTATTATTTTTTCTCATAGCCACATTAAGGTGTACCAGTCATTGGTCCTTAAGGGATGCCCTTGTTAGAAGCATCTTGCTTATTAATATTCCATTTTACAGATGTGAAACCAAATTCTCTTGTAAAGTATAAAGTTTATGCTGTCCTCTACATTGTCCAACATCCAGACCTTGAATCTGAAGAAGGGATTTGAAGCTAGGAGAGATTACAACCTCCACCCCAGCCACCTTCTGCAAATAAAAACCCTCCTGGCCCAGTAATCTCCTTGTTCCTTTGACAGGAAGCCTTTGTCTTTAAACAGGAAAAGAAAGACTGGATTTTTTTTCTGTTAGCCAGATGTCTACAAAGATGAGACATCCATGCTAGGGCCTATGCTGGCATGTGCAAGGCATCCAGCAGAGCACAGAAGTGTGGGCTTTGTCTCAGGTGCCTGACTAGTTGCATTGACTCGCCAACATTACTTCACAACTGAGCTTAACTGGTTTTATTGAACATGAGCTTGGGGAACTGTGCTAGAGTTCCATCTTGACAGATTAAGTTGTTCATATAGGTATCATCACATTTGCCTAGTGTTAGTTTTTAAATCTGTCTAAAGGGACTGGAAAGTTATGCTGTTGTAGAGACACGTTATTAGGATGAGTGAACCAAAGCAGTCCATCTGACTTTTGACTCCTGCTAGCAATTGTTCAGTTAGTTTACCAGGGCTGTACACTAAGACTGATGACAAATTCAGAAAGTAGTATAGAAAAGGAAAAGCTTAATGATTTTGCATGTTCCTATAAAGCTTTTTATTTTAGTGTAGAGCAACTTATTAATAATTTGGAAATTAAAAACTTTTACAGAATTCCAAACCAGTAAACTTAATTTATTAACTTCAGTAGAAACACAAAATACTGCTCATCCACTTTTTAAAACTGGAAATCAGTAGTCCTCTTCAGGCTGCAGATTTTGTAACAATAATTAGTTATGTAAGAAAGAGCAAATGTTTAAGAAAAGCCTTAATATTTTTCATCTGATTAATTTCATACATGTGTAAAGGCATTTCTATCAATGTTGCCATGTACCTCTTCCCTTCGTACTTGTAAATACTGGTCCTAATAAATAAGTGGAAAAAGTAAGAGATGTCAGGAGTGTGAACAGCCCAAAAAAGCCACAAGAAAAGCAAATCCCATCCACAAACAGTTCAAGCTTTTAGTTTGAGACACTTGTTGCACTGCGTACAGATAGCAGTTGGAACATATTTCTTCTATGCTGCAAACACTCATAGCTGCTTTTCCAAAACTAGAGGAAAAATCTTTAATGTGTTGAGTAAAATAAAAAAAAAAAATCAAACTGAACACGCACATAATAATAGAACCCATGTATATCATTATGTTTTGGGGTTTTTTTTACCAGTCACCTAATCTTTCTTTTTCACCTCTACTGTCTGGGAGCTATTTTAGGGGAGTGCTGAGATGTCATATCTTCAGTGGGACCTTTTTATTTTAGCCTCTGCTTAACCATGAACGCACAGGCTTTTGCATTTGTAGATTATAGGTGAACAAACAGCTGCTATCTAACTTGACATCTTCTGTTATCTATGCATTGGTTTCCTATTTAACATTTTGACATATCAGATGGGGGTGGGTGGGGGGGTGGTAATAACATGACAAAGAGCAGCAGTGTCTTGTTTGTTGTAGTACTGGAGCATTTGTTTATTTCGCAGTATTGGTATTGCCTTGAATGTCTACATGTCTTTAATTTAAAAAGAAAAAATGTTTTCTAACTCTTTCAAGAAGCAGATTTGCTTTTGCCACACTGATGAATTGATATTCCAATCAAAGTAAATGAGTCACTGAAATACAGTAATTCACCTGCATTTCCTCTTTGTGCTAACGGTCTTATCATTCATTATCAGTTTTGGTTTGCTGTTGTATCACTGTGCTATTCCTGCAAGTTATTTTAATCGTATCAGGGTGGATCACTTTCTAAGGTAGAATCAATCCTCATGACTTCTAAAAGCAAACCTCAGAGAAGGGGAAAAAGCATGTTTGGTTTTTCACCATGAACCGTGATTACATTTTTGACATTCAGAATTCTCTGTAATCATGATAGTCTTAAAATTAAAGTTCTGGTCTACCAAGAGATTGATCTCCAATTGCCTAAAAGTAATCACTGGCACAGGTGCAGCCCACCAGGTAGTTGATCATTATAGTCTGATTTCTTTCACATTAAGGTTTGATTCATAGTTTCAGCTTCTGGTTCTACTACTAAAGGTTAAAAATGTTCCTCTCAGGTTAATCCATTTTATAAAGAAAGAGGCGATAAATTAATCCTGTGTTCTCGGTCTCTGCACAATACAATAGGACTTTGATAACTGAATTCAATTAGCAACTACAGCATGTGTTTGGAGGAAGACCTCACATTTTGGTATTCAAATTTCCAGAGGCAGAGATTTATCACCATCTAGGACAATTCTCCATTATTCAAAGAGCTGTTCCATCCAGTCTTGTTACTACAGGCCTGTCCTTTGCAAACCAATTTTAAATTATTTGTAGTTTGGACATTTATATTTTTTTCTTTAAATTAGAAATGGGTCTGCTGTTAGAAAGACAAATTTTAGTACAATATTTAAACATTATCACTTCTACTGAATTGAATATATTTTTTCTTTGTCCTGTGAGACAGATATGTATGTTGTTTTGGTTTTGGTTTTTGGTTTGGGTATGGGTTTTTTTTTAATTTATTTCTATTATTTGGTTTTAGTTGTAGATCAGAGTTATTACTGGAACTGTTTTGCTCCCAATATACATAAAACCCATGTCTTATGTTCACTGATTCTGCTAGCCATAGATTACTTCTTATGTCTCTTTGCTTTCCTTACTGCTTTTCTAAAATTTCTATCTCTGATTTGTGATTACCACCAGCTCTTATTCATATGTGATTTGATTGCAGCAGGAAAGCACTGATTGAATAGTTTTACTCTTTTCTTTTTAAATTCTACCTTCTTGTGCTTAAAGGTCAATCAATTCCCTATGTTTTTGACTACTATACTTTACAGCTTGTGTATACACTGTATTAATAGTCATTACTTCAAGTACATGTATGAGAGCAGATATCAACGCCTTGCTAGACCCCAGAGAGAGTTTTTATAATATTCACAGTTTCACATGCTCATTTTCTCTCCAGGCTGCAGACTGCTCCTTACCAATGAGCTGTTGTTATATGTAATATCCAGTATAATGCTGAAATGAAGAATCATCTTCTGGTCTTTGCTATTTCTCTCTTGCTGTTTTTCTGAGCTGCTGCTTTATTGTAAGGAGGAGGGTTAAGCCATTCAGAACATAGGTCGACCACCTAATATTTCATTTTCCTTTCATGTGATTTCCCAGTAATTAGAAATTATTAGTCCTGAAGAAGGATCTCTCAGCATCTAAATCCTATATAATGTGACCAGGGATGTTGTTCCTTCTAACAAACAAATTGCTTATGATTTCTTGCATCTACTCACAAAGCCCAATGAAATTTCTTCATCTTTTAAGTTGATTTTGTCTTTATTTTTGCTTTATAATATTCTTAAAGCAACATACAATTGTCCATTTTTCTTTCTCTGCTGCAGTTCTTATTTTGGTATTTTACTCCATCAGCCAGCAAAAGCCCTCAAAAACATCTCTGATTACTTTGTGATCTTTAAAGTCCTTGGATATGGTTTCCTGAAACAAAACTCTAAAGAAGCTTATTTCGTAGAATTTTAGAAACTATAATAAATACACTGTTCTTTTAATTACCAAATGGGTAATGTAGGGTGTATATTAATACAAAGGTTTCTCTGAATGTTAAAACTAAAAAATAATAATACTGGAAATTCCCCGATGAACTTTTCCATAGTCTGAGCAGACAAATACAGGAACTAGAACTCCATTTATGCACTGACATTCAACAAATTAAAAAAATAAATAAATAAAATTGAGTCATCTCCCTTTGTTGATTTTTTTGCCATTGTATTCTGTAAGATCTGAGTAAGACTCCCAATAGTATCGCTTAGTATGCCTTTGATTTCAGTTCTGATAGACCTGTAGTCTTGAGTGCCCTCTGAAATGTATCTTCTGAGCATTGCTGATACCTTTGTCTTCAGACTGGAACATCAGCAGTTGCAAGTCTCATGCAGTATGAAGTAAAATGGAATCAAATTTATTCAGAGTTAATGTTAAAACAGCAGAAAGAAAAAAAAAAATGGTCCTGTAACCCAGAATTTTGAAAAGAAATGTGAGGAAAATTCTGAGAAAATAAGGACTTTTTTCATTGAAATTAAAATGAATTGGGGTTCTCTAAAGGCAAAGACTTCACATATTTGAAAGTGAAATGATATTCCATTGATAAATACAGAAGAGAGTTAAAGTAAGAGCATATACAATAACTGTCCTAAAATATTTCTTAGTGAATACTATGAAATACAGCAATATTCAGATTGTTAGAAACCCAGATCTGTGCATTTATGGCAATTTCTAGGTGAGATGAATGCATACTTGGGATTGAACATGCAGTGTCAAAACAGCCTATAGGGAACTGTACAGTTAGTTTTCAGAAATGTTATTTATCTAGAGATGTATATATGCATACATTTATTATAGGTAGACATGACCTGTATGAAGAATTAAAACCACATTTTCAGCATTTTACTCCTTGAAATAAAAGCCTAGTCCTATAAACCTTTCCTCCTAATGAACAGTTCTTAAGACAAGTACTGCTTTTTTAATTAGTAGCACATTAAGGGTTTAAGACTGGGATCAAATTTCTTTCTCCATCATATTTCAGGAAGTTACTGTGCTTGTAATCACAAGACATAGATTAGTTGGACAAACCAGTAAAGCAACTGGCACTCGGTATTATATATATGGCTTTATAGTAATAATAACAATACTGTTTCTTCCTGGCCAAAGAACTGCAGGACCCTGAAGTACTGTACTGCTTAGCAATTATTTTCAGAAATGAGGAAAATCAAGTAAAGATAGAGGGAGTAATTTTTCCAAGATCCAGTAGCAGGCAAGTCACAGGGACAATAATAAAATGCCTTCAGGAAGAGGCAGTGATGCACAGCTTTCAAAAACTAACATGCCTACCAAATCCAGATGACTGTCTTGAATAAGACCTTGCTGTTATTCAGGCCCTGGGATCAGACAGCAAATATGCAACACAGTGACGTAACTGTAAACACAGTTTCTTTATTAGGGGGCTAAAATCTGGAATCAACTCTGATCACATTCCAAAGGTTCTTGTTTACACAGGTCAGTACTTGCAGGATTATAACTCTTACCAACTTCAATGTTATTGTGCCCTAGTAAAATGGAATTATGGCAGTAACAATCGAAACTGGAACTTGCAAGCTGGCAGAGGACAGGGATGGCTTTCTTTTTTGCACAATTGTTCTAGTAGTTTGTCATTTTATAGAGTAAAGTGAAGATATGACTAAACTGAACTTCACTGTCATTTCAGATCAGAAGGACACGTGCATAAAGCTATCACTTATGTAAGAGATTGTTGTAGGTGTCTTTAGAAAAAATACAATTAAAATTTAAGTATTATTTCAAAACCTCAGCATCTTTGGAGAGAAACGTGGACTGTGTGGACGTATGCATGAACATGTCATTTCATACAATTGGCTACTCCAGATAGACCAGGGGCATGTTAATGGTGGGGTAATTTTAGTATTTTCAATTTCAGAGCAGTCTTAAAAGCAGAGGAAGTGGACCTTAAACATCTCTTTATCTGTGATTTCTATGAGGCTACGATCTTTATAGATTAGGAAAAAAATAACATGTCTCTGAAACATTCCTGTCTAATTTTGATGCTGTACTGATGAAGTAAAGGAGAAATTATTTTATGCATCCATTGAACATATTTAATGGATACCTTATTCTAAATTTTAAAATATGTTAGTGATGAGTTGTTCATGGTGTACCTTATGTAGCATAGAATTTGTGTTAGAGTCAATTTTATTTTTGATGGTGCATCTGTGGTCCATTAAAACTGTTCACAAAGGTAAAAATGACATGATATCTGCTAAAAATAACCACACTTTGCACAGCCTTGATATCAAGCATGCAAGATAGAACCTCAGACTCAGAAAAGAAATATTTCCCCGGTTTCATGGACATATGCTTGAGTCAGCAACTAATGTGTCAGAAAATTCCCTTATGTCTAACCTAAAATGTTGCTGTTACTGATTAGGTAGGACTTTTGACCTAGTGACAAGGAAGCAAGTTTTCAAGTCTCAAACAAACTGACATCTTTGGGAAGGAGGAAAAATGACCCATGAAATTTCCATCTGCTGATAGAATAAACATCTGTAGTACTCATGGCTGGTACAAGTTCAGTAGCAGTGGACCTTGCAGTGAGTGATCTCTGACCTCCTAAGTTACTACTGCCACTGAACAGTAACGGCTTCAAATGGAAATTAACTTAGAGACTTCTCAGAAGTCTGGATTCTGTCTATCAGAGATACGATAAGAATAGGACTCCAAGTATGTACAAAGTGTAAAGACTTATGTGAATGGTGAAGATGAAAAATGAATTAGTCACAAAAATATACACTAAATACCCACAGGTAACTAAATCAGGAGGGCTATTTGCCAGATAAATATGTTCAAAGTCTTTGTGTCTATGTGGCCATAGGTGCCTCTTACCGGAAATCACAGATTTTGTATTCTATATTCATGTTTCTGAATATATTTTTCTATCTCTGATATAATTATTCTTTTCATATATTCAAGAATTTTAAAAAGAAATTTAAATCAAATATCTTAGCTCTTTAGTGCCCAAGGACAAGATTTATTATACTGTAAATAATAGACAAATTGTTTCACTGTCCTGAAAACAGAGGTTTTTCCATGACAGCTTGGAAGAAAAGCCATTTATCAGTCCAAATGAAGGAAGCACAAGTTCAGAGAGGAGGACAGCTCTTGTCATTTAAAAGGAAAGCAACTAAGGTGATAGAGAGCAGCCCTGTGGAAAAGGACTTGGGGTGCTGGTGGATGAGAAGCTGGACATGAGCAGCCAGTGCATGATCGCATCCCAGAAGGCCAATCGCATCCTGGGCTGCATCAAAAGATGCATGGCCATCAGATCGAGAGAGGTGATTCTGCCACTTTATTCTGCTCTGGTGAGACATCACCATCTGCATCCAGTTCTGGAGCCCTCAGTACAGGAAGGACATGGACCTGATGGAGTGGGGCCAGAGGAGGGCCACAAGGATGATCAGGGGGCTGGAGCACCTCTCCTAGGAGGACAGGCTGAGAGGCCTGGGGTTATTCAGCCTGGAGAAGAGAAGGATCCAGGGAGACCTAATAGCCACCTTCCAGTATCTGAAGAGGGCCTACAAGAAGGCGGGAAAAGGACTGTTTACAAAGGCCTGTAGTGACAGGATGAGGGGCAATGGTTTTAAACTTGAAAAGAGTAGATTTAGATTGCATGTTAGAAACAAGTTCTTTACCATGAGGGTGGTGGAACACTAGAACAGGTTGCCCAGGGAGGTGTGTGAGGTCCCTTCCCTGGAGATATTCAAGGTCAGGCTCAACAAGACTCTGAGTAACCTATCTAGTTGAGGATGTCCCTGCTCACTGCAGGGACGTCAGACTAGACCTCTAAAGGTCCCTTCTGGCCCAAACCATTCTGATTCTATAGTTGAGGATGTCCCTGTTTAGTGCAGGGATTTTGGACTGGATGACCTTTCAAAGTCCCTTCCAACCCAAGGCTTTCTATGATTCTACGATTCAATTTTGGTTAATGTTGTCTGCCTCAGAAATTGCTGAAGTGTTTTGTTTAGCAAAACTGCTTTTTGTCTTAATAAAAGAAACTATAGACCTGGTTCTTAAGCCACAGTAGGCTTGGGCTTAACAGTGACAGTACTGTTATGAAATTGTTGAATCATTTGAAAACAGTGTTAAAATCTTTTCTGGACTAAATGGAAAAAAGCAAAGAAGTCAATGGCAATAAACTCAGACAGGCAGCTGTTTTTATTCTTTAATTTCCATTGTCACAGATGTATAAAGAGCTTGCTATGATAATTGCAACATACACTTCTAGAAGTACTATCTGCTAGGAACAGCAACAGCACAGTACTTAAATAAGTCTAATATTGTGATTTATAAAATACTTAAATGCAAAAATTCATAACTGACATAGTTCTTAGTCTTAAAAATGTTATTTAGCTACCAAAGTCTATCCATCAGATTATATGTAATTGTTTTAAGTTATTTTATTTTATATACTGAAGTAGTGAAAATAAAAACACCACCACAAACAAAAGAACAAAACAAACAACAAAATGCTAACACAAAGCAAACAAAAAACACACACACACAATAATTAAATAAATAAAGCAACCCACACTTGAAGTTGGAAAATTACAGTTGGAAACCAGGAACTTGAAACAATCAAAAAAAATGAGAACTACTAAGCTTTCCAGCAAAAGTTTTAGCTTTCAGTTATTCATATATAAAGAATGGTAAAACCATAAATTATGTAATTATGTACAAGGTATGCTTTTATTTTATAAGCATTTTAAATCAAAAAGATGGAGATGTCAAAATAATACCATTTCAATATTGATGTTCCTTTCTGCTTTTAATCTTTAAATGAATGTTCCTCATTTCACATATTAATCTGTTTAGTATCTATTTGTTATTAGTCTAACAATAGATTATAAACCTGAAAGTTTGCAGTCCAGAGGCTAGTAGCATCAAGCATGCTTAACAATGTAATTAATATCTATGAAAAGTTTTGTCTAGAATGTCTAATATATTCATTTGGAAGTAGGTCTTTATTTTCCCTTGGTGATAGTCAATTTAGGAAATTCAGGTCTAGAAGACCAGTAAATTAGTTGCAAAAGTATTTTTTTTAGGACAGCTCACAGAGATCTCCGAGTGATACCTGAAATGTTTCTGAAGCTTCTTTGTAGCACTTACAAGGTTATTAAGCTCCAATTTCTCCAATTTCTAAATCAAATTTATGGACATAAATTGCTCTTGAAGACAGTGAAATTGCAAACTAGTTCATACTCCATCAGGATCCCATAATACATCCTGACCCAAAACCATGGCAGATTTCTATGCCTTTCACAACAGTATAAGAAATCTATATATTGAATAATTATTTTCTAGTTGAGAATCTGCAGAATTTATTATTTGTTTTTTACAATGACTCTGAATAGGCCTGTAAACCTTTACAATTCCTCTTTTTCTAATAGCTCATGTGGGAAACGGGGAACACAGGCTTATTCATATAGCTGCTGTTTCACCATCAGAGGTGAATGTTGCCTTAAACACTGCTGCTGTTTGCCTGGTGGCAATTCTTTTATCATCATTGCACCATACTAGAACCCAAGTGAAAAAACCCATACTCCTCATCTTCCATAGAAAGCTCATTTACACAATCACCTCAATGATCTAGGCAACAAGCTGAATGCACATTTGAAACAATTAGATAGACAATCTCAGCAATTTCCTTCCACACCTAGATCTCTTACATTTTATTTTTGCAGGCTCTATATTACCTAGTGAATACTATATGAATAGTGTGATATGTTTACTTAGTGAATGCATAGCTATTCTATATAATATTGCATATGATGATATAAAAACTTTGCAGTCAAAACCTCTGTCAAAGCTTGTTAAAATACTTCATTAAACTGCACTTTTGATTGTACCCTTAGTAGTAAAAGTATCATAGTTCAGGTAACAGAATAATTTTTGATTAGTGAATGTGTAGTTCAATGCAGAATCTGAGCTACAAAACACTCTTTCCTTCAATCCACAGGTGTTTCCTTGTATTTTTTTCTGGGTAAATTGTAACCTCTTTATGTTCAGGTCTTGTTATTGGTAGTTTACTAAGTACTAGAGGACTGAGTACTAGAGGTCTTGTTTCACCAAACTCATAAAATAAGCATGATTAATGATAATGTCACAATTTTCACCAAGTACATTTTTCACAATAGCTAAAATTGATTTGGTCTGCTTTCTTAAAGAGAATTGGAATTAATTTGGAGTTATTCTGAGATTTTTTTTTTTTTTTTTAATGGGCAAAGGATCATTTGAGGCTCATTTAATTTGGTACTGTTGGTTTTGGCTTTTTGAACAGGAGTGGAAAGTCCCTTCAACCATTTTAGATATAGAACAT
>JANHGN010022071.1:65347-103779 GCA_024605025.1 Megaceryle maxima | reverse complement strand
GAACAGGAGTGGAAAGTCCGTTCAACCATTTTAGATATAGAAAATTAAAAAAAAAAAAATTAAAAAATATATATCACACTTCTAAAACATTTGCTTTGGCAGAGAAATACATTGCCAACTAAGAGTTCAAAAGTAAGAACATAAGGAAGACTTTTCAACAGCTTCAATGCTTTACAAAGTGCAAAAGAATTGAACAGAAAATAAAAATTGAAATTGCATGGAGATTGAGGCTGTGTACACACAGGGAACATTGATTAGTTTCAGCATTTATTCTGTTTAGAGCAGAGGCAAGGCACAAATGTATCCTCAGATAGAAAGTATATTAAAATACATGAGGCATAACTTTACAATGCACCTGGAATATGGTTTATGATGCTGCTGCACTTCTTCACAGGCAGATCTCAAGTCTGCACTCTTGACTTGGGAAGTTTCAGAGCAATTCTTCACAACAAAGTATTTCCTGCAGTCCTATGTCTGGTTATCAAGTCAGCAACCAGTGAATTTTAAGGTGTCTCCTTCCTCAGGGAACACTGGATGTTCAGTCCATGGTCTACTTACCCCAGCTTTATAAAAACAGCTGTGAGCATCTCTATCTCCTGCTTTGTTCTGTGACCCAGTGAAGGCAGTGGTCACTTGGTTATTCAGTGCAGGATTAAGGTAGATGGCTAAATATTAAATTGCTTATAACTGTCACTCTCCAATGGGCTATGAAATACATGTATTTGATTAAGTAGGAAATATATGTTTTCCTGCAAATTTATGAGATGAGTAAATTCCAATAGCTTTGAGTTAGAACTTCATAAAATGTGTACTTTTAGCTGTACTTAAGATACGGCATGTAGTTAGTCCCTAGTAATTGCTAAATCCAAGAAAATAAAAACAAGGTAAAAGAGGCATGTGACTTTCTGATGTGGACTGTGCTTCCCTTTGAAATGGAGATGATCTTTCTTTTTTTCTTAAAAAGCCATTTCTTCTTTAAAATTGTGAGTTTTGTCTTTTCCTTCTCACCATCTCTCGGCTCATTGAGGTATTGAAGTGCGATGACAGATGAATGCATGTGACCATCTTAATACTAAGGGATTTGCCTTCTAAATGCCTTCTGTGATAGAGGAAGGTTTTCCAGTTACTGTTCTGTGTGATCTTAGCAAATAAGAGCCAACAAAGGAATGGGTTTGAATCACTAGCTGTCTTGTTAAAAATCTTTATTACTGGAGTTTGTGCAAGAATCACTTGCTTTCTTGCCATGTTATTTTCTTTTTTTTTTACTTAGAAAAAGTCAGTTTGGCAAGAATCACTTGCTTTCTTGCCATGTTATTTTCTTTTTTTTTTACTTAGAAAAAGTCAGTTTGGTATGAAAATTAATAAGAAACAAAATATGAATGGAACTTCTAGTAAGGGCACCTTAGAAAGCAAAGTTTCACTCTAAATCCAGGTTCTGAGTGGATTGTGTCAAGGAACCAATACAAAAATAATTTCATTCAGTTCATTCAGTTTGCAGGTAGTTGGGTACTTATATCAAAACAAGTAGTATTTACACACGATGCAAGGTGCATATGTTTTATAACTTTTAGTTGACTTCTAGCACATTGTATTTTCAGATGTTTTTAAACATCTATATTTAGGAATTACCAAAAATGTTTTTGATACTGTTCATTGAAAGTGTGACATCAGATAAAAGTTCACATAGTAACACAGTGAGCAAACTTACAGTTTAGAAAAGTTCTCTATAGTCCTGTTCCTTTTATTGTTGTTGGTAGAATTCAAAGCTGAAATGTGGGAAATCAGTGTAAAAACCTTCTAGTATCTATTTCAAGATTATATCTTCTCAATTCTTAATAGACAGCAATAAAGGCTTTGTCCTTACAAGACTCTTGCAAACAAACATTATTTGCAATTTGATTAATCTGCAGGCAGAGCCCTAGTTACAGTTTCTTGGATGACTTTGAACACCACTAAGATTGCAGCTGTTGTGAGCAGGTCTATACAGAATCCAGAATGCAGCCTTTGAGTTCTTGAGGCCTCAAAATTTGGTGAGTCCATAGTGCATTGTGCATGTTGCAGAGGAAACACCAGCAAACCCTGTCACACACTCCTGTTACTCTGCTGCCCCTTCCCAAAGCTGTTTGTGTTTCTGAGCAGTAAACAAGAGCAGGGCTTTAGTTCGATTGCAAGAAGTTTGAAGGGGAAGGGCCTTATTCTTCAACCATATTAATTTCCAGTTTGATTCATTCCTTTGTTGACAGCAGAATTCAACAGTTAATTGTGTAGGCCAGGTTGAGCAGCACTAGTGCTGAAAATTCAAGTGCAGCCTACCACTGTAGAGTTACCTCTAACTCAGGCCAGGGAAATAACAGAAGCTAACCTTGCTGAAACCTCAGTTAGTGTAGCTCACATCCAAAGATAATATACCACATCAGAAGATAGTGCAGTTGGAAGACACCTCAACAAATGATACTTCATTCTCAGCTCTTGTCTTCAAACA
Source organism: Megaceryle maxima (assembly GCA_024605025.1). Lineage (NCBI taxonomy): Eukaryota > Metazoa > Chordata > Aves > Coraciiformes > Cerylidae > Megaceryle > Megaceryle maxima. Next base: position 101,297 of record JANHGN010022071.1, on the reverse strand, counting down.
GAAAAGAGCTATCCAAAAAGATCATAAGCCACAGTATCATGATAGATCACTGGAGGACACAACTCAGTCCTGCAGAGGAACCTGTTTGCTGTTAGTAATACAGGAAATTATGGAAGGGAAAATATATTGCAGTTGTGTGTTTTCCTAGTTCAGTACTGTTCCCTGGCAAGTGGGTTGCCCTCCAGCCACAGCTCTCTCTAGTAACTTTCAAAATACCATGGCCACCAGGGTGGTAAATTAATGGCCAGACTCCCTCCATGTCTGAGATGCATTCATTAAATTAACAGTACACTTTGCCAGTCATAGAGTTGTATATTTTGCTGAGTTGCACAGTTTAATAATTAAGATATGATTTATGTTTCTTCTTTGTATGTACCGATAGTGAAGATGAATGCTCTCCCAATTTAGTTTAGTTTGTCACAGATCTAGGCACCTGTTTCTCTAGCTGAGCTCCTCCATATTTCAGTTGTGGATACTTTGAATTACTTTGGCAACTGAGCTACATCTTTGCTAGTTGAACAACATACTTCAGCTGCAAAGTTATTTACAAACTTTACTGATTAAGCTGCATATTCTTGGGCTGAATTTGCTACAGACAGCACTTTGCAGATGGAACTGAATTCTTTACTAATCATGGGAGATGAATTAATTTATTTGATTAGACATAATTTGCATTATTTGCTGATTATGTTTTTCAATTCCCACCCTAAAGAGCTGTGTTGTGTTGGTTAATCACTTGCTACACTTTGTTTCAGAGAGGAAGGCATTTTGGTTGTAAAGAGAACCTTCTGTCTTCAAATTCTTCCTAAAAAGCATTCCTTTTGTGTTGCATAGGGGAAGATATTATGTTTTATTAAAAAAAAAAAAAAAAAAAAGAGTAAATGTGAAGGCACATTTTGTTTTGTGCTACCATTTGCTTTATTTTCTCATTATGTATTATGGTTATGCAAGTACTATTACTGTGGCATCAGCATTCCTTTTATAACAGTACTAAGAAGGGGTTTAGGGATGTGTGTGTGCACCCACTGAGGTTATGTTCCCCTCTGGACAAGGCTGCAGCATAAACTCACACTAAGGATCAGTCAGATGCATGTAGCAGAGACATGGGAAAGTGTAGTGGTTTACTCACCATTGGTGAGTTAGGAGAGTAACCAAACATACTCTATGCAACTCACTGGACCCAGCTGCCTTTTTTTATCTTCTGCAATGTGTATTGAAGTATGTCATAATGTCATTTGAAATAAACAAAATGCACACAGAGGACAGGGTACAAGCTTGTCTTCATAAAAATCTACCTCTACACTCTACTGTCAATCTGTCTGCTATGGAGTTTTTACAAAATATTTTTAAAATACCTGACATTCTCTGTTTTAGTCAATTAAATCTTACCCCCACCTTACACAAAGTATTCTTTACTTATCTATGTAGTGCTTAGAGTAGGATTTTTTTCTAAGTATTTTGTGTTCTCACCAACTTAAGTGGTTTCCACTCATCATTCATAGAACTTAAAACTTACCAGGATAGTTTGCATGCAGATGCTGGCTGAGAGGGCTTACACAGAGGCATAGTTACCAGCTAGAGCTGTGCTTTACAATTATTTATTTATTTATTTATAACCAAAAAAAAAAAAAAAAAAAAGAGAGAGGAAAGAAATAGTTAAATAGTTCACTGTTAAATAATCTGAAGAGTTAAATCCATCCTGGCCCCTAAATTGCAACCAGGTAGAGAAATGAATATTGCATATTTGTTTTGTTCAGAATACAGTACTGAGTACTCAGTACAATACTGAGATTAAAGACTGCAAATGAGGAAAATGTGCCTTTTTCTTATTAGAGGAAATAAAATATAAGTGGATTCTGAATTACAAGGGATAAAACTCAGTCAGTTGCACAAAGATTCAGTGATTAATTTTTTCAGTTGGCTAAAATTTATTGGAAAGTAAATAAAAATAGAAATGGAAATACTCTCATTTTTTACCTTTCCATTTGGCACAGCTTATCTCTTTAAGTTTAGTTTTCATTCCAAATTTGGGTTCTTATGTAGCACTGATCAGATATCACTGGAAAACCAGGGTTTCATTTCTCAAAAAAACCCAGAAGTTTCAAACAACATAGTTTGCATCTGAAATAAGAAGAGAACTTTCCTTAAGGTTCACCAAAAAATATATGAAAAACACAATGCAAATTTGAAGTCCTAAATGTATGTCTAAAGTTACAATTTTTTTTCCCATGTGTATCCCTTTATATTTTTGTACATTGACTTCTATTTGTCCCTTTATAACTTTATCCCCTGGTGTCATGTGATCCTTCTGAAACTCCTCATAGTTGGCTTACTAGTCTGTAGTTCTCTAAATCCCTGAAAAAACATTGTGACATCTTGGTATCACATTAGTCACCTCTTTTTTTTTTTTGGCACTGAGTTAGTTATAAGCAAAAGGTTACATATTACAACATTACAGTAAATTCATACCTGACTGCCTTTAGAACATCTTGCTGAATAACACTCAGTCTTAGGGTTGCTTATTCATTTTACCAATTTGTTCCTAATTCTATTCTACTGCCACTTAGATCTGAGATGGTCTGTCTGACATATACATCATAAAGGATTTTTGTGGTATAACTGAACTAAATTAATTTTCAACAAGTGTAGGAGAAAGAATTGCATCCTCTTGACTTCTTTAAGGACTTCTTTCTTACTGTAAACGTGTATTGGCCCTACAGAATCTCAGACATCACCCTTGGTTTTGGCATGCTTGAGAGAAGGTAGGTTTAGATTTTATGCTCTTAGCAAGTGCATCAGTGGTTTTAGTCTATCTGTTATCTCTTACATTTTTCTTGCCTCTATTCATGTAAGGGGAAAAAAAAAAAAAAGGGCAGAAATCTAAACATCAGTTTTCAAATTATGTCTTTTACTTTGTTTTTTAATTATACCAACTTAGTTTTCTTTCTAAAACTTTTCAGTAACTCAAGTGCACTTTCTCCAAGTTTTAGGTAACTGTTGTTACCTAAAAGTAAAGTGCTGTTATACACCTAAAACCACTTTACCTTTTTGAATGCACTTTTTTATTAAGTTTCCACAATAAAAGAAAGGTTTCTTTCTGTAATATACTTAGTAATTTTTATGTAGCAGTCTTTCAGAAATTGAAAACTGCTAGGTCAGATCTCTTCGGAGAGATTTTTTTTGTGATCTGACAAAGATATTGAATGCAAATATATTAGAGTTTTTGTAAGAGTGGTTCTACTTTTTGTGTATCACTTAAATGAGATTTTCTTTACAGTATTCCTCCTCCATTTTCTTCTTCAGTTTTGCTCTTTTCACTCTGTCCTTGATTTTGCAGCTATGAGGGTTAGAAGGGCTTGGCTTGGGCTTTCTGCCCTTCCATACTCCTTGGCTTCCCCATACTGTTTCTAGTTTCTGAATGACTCACCAGTACAGATCATGCTTTCAAATGTAGAACATGTAGGATCCCAAGACTCAGAAATAAAGGAACAGGCTTTTCATTCTGTGAATGAGTGATTTTTACTACTTTTTTTCAAACAGTGAGTCTCTTTTCTTTAGCTCTAGTAGTTTTTGTATTATATCCTGAGTCTTTCATATTTATTCAGTTGAATTATAGTAACTGATCTTGTTATTCCCTCATTTTTGATGGTATTGTGTTAGAGAATTTTTGATCCTTCTGGAAATCTAAAAAAAAAAGAGTTAACTTTTAAGGAAAAAAAAAGTCTCTCCTATAAAAGGATGGTATTTTCTTTGGATGGTGTCAAAACAATGAATTTTAGTGAGAATGTGCCTCTGCAGTTGGGCATCTTAAGTGAAGCTTCTATAGGTGTTTCCTTCATTCAGTAACATCATCGGTCTGCTGGCATTACACACACAATACTTCAAGAGATGAAAATAAAATTATAAAGTGCTGCATAAAGCCTGAAATGGCCACCTCTAAGTTTAATCTTCCTCTAATGCTGTGGAGTCTATAAAATATGCATTAATTCAAGTTTTTTAATAGCTTTTATCAATCTACCTTTCCTTTTTAAAGGCGACAATATCTAACCTGAATAGTCCTTCCCTCTTCATGCTTCCAAAGTCATCATAAAGCTTACCATCTTACCTTTAAGCAGTGTTTGGTTGTCAGGAGCATGCAAAGCAACAAACAGCTCCTGCTCTGATGATATATTCAGAACCAGGTGGCTATACACAAGATATATAGTACAGGTGCACCCTAGCACAAAGAAAATGGTTCATAAAACTTTAACATATTGGTGAAAGGATCATTGTTGTGTGATGTAAACCAATTAATATGTTTCTATTGACTATGTACTTCAAGTGCATATTTTCAGCAACAAGCCTTAGCTTACTGCTTTTTTACTGAACCTTTTATATTATATAGGAAAACAGTTTAATAAAAGAAATTACACAAGTAGAACAAAGATATCAGTGATTTCCAGTATTCTATTACAACATAATATTAAATAGTACTAATGAGATATTGCTCGAACACCTTAAAGTATCATAATTGCAGTCATGCTTTATAATTGACATAAAATACATAAAAGCCAGGGTATAACCGGGACCAAAGAAAGGAAATGTAAATTTCTCCTCTTTGAACCACATGGCTCTTTATATGTATCAGCAGCTAATAGCTAACATCTTCCTGGATTAGGAAAGAAAAAAAAATGCAAGGAAGGCCCATATTAGTTTCTGTGGCTCTCATGCATTTTTTTCTGGAGCAACATAGTTTCAGCCATACTTTCTGTCCTGGACTTTCATGACAACATCCAGACAGAAAAGTTGTAAGACTTTGCTTTCCCTCATGTCTGAATACCCTTGAAGTGTATCAAATACTTTTATTCTTGCTATAGTTTCATAATTTAAAAATTACTGAAAAATATCTATGCCTTGAGAATAACTGGTTCATATTTTTAACTGAATATTTAAATGACAGTGAAACTTACTGTCACCTGCCAAATACTTGTTTAGATTCCATAAAAGAGTCTTTAAAATAACCAAGTTTATATGAACAAGTCTCAAAAAATACTGCAAAATAAAATCTTCATGCTTCAAGGTTTAAGTCAAACTCTAATTATTGGCATTAATACTAGATACTTAGAAATTATTTCACAAACTATGATATTGAATATTTGTTTCTCTTCAATTTCTATCCTCCTTTAGACCCTTAGGAAGTTTCAAGTTATTTCTGTAGATGACACAAAAAGCAGGTAGCACTTATTCTGCATCTTAGGAGATGGACTAAAAACATTGTATTTTTCTTCATATGAAAAAACTGTCCTGTGAGTGGAGCATCTGAAAAGCTTCAGCTCAAAGGATGGTGTCCTGCAGCAAAGGACAACATATGCTAGATAGTATGTGGTTTAGATCTCTCTTTGATGGCTGCAGTATATCACCCTGGTCACAGCAGCTTTCATCCTTGCTGACTTCAGAAATGTGAACTGTTAGTACCAGGAAAAAATGACTACATGTAGTGTCCAAAATCACCCCACAGAATAAAGATGGAATCAAGCATTAAAAAATACAGTGGGATGAGTAAAGAGAAGAGGTAAGCTGCTTTTCTCCTAATAACTTTTGCAGTAAAAAATATGCAGAATGAGTAGAAATAACTTTAATTAAATAAATAAATAAATAGCCTGCAGATTGGGGCAGATAATGATCTAAAAAAGAAGTATGCAAGTAAAGTATGCAATCCTGATGCCTTGCAGACAGCAAAACCCTCCTAGTGGTCATTGGGAATTTTTTTCTCTGGGTTTTTTTCTCCATCTACCCCTTGATATTCTGGCAAGCTTTCCAAATATCTAACATCAGGAGCATTGTCAGTAAACAGGAAGTCAGCAGAGGACATTTATTGTGCTTTTTCACTGCTGGGTCTTTTTTTCCTTGTTAGCACTCAGGTACTGGAAATTCTGGAACATGTTGATTCTGAAATTCTCATTAATAAGCTACAGTATAAAGATGAGTATGCTGTTTTATAAATACTGCTTTTCTAAATTTGCTGTGGGCAATAAATATGAAAGTCAGTTCCCTGGAAACCAGCAAAATTAAGCAGCTATAATGCAATAGTAGCCTCTGTCTCCTTAGCTACCTCTTTTCAAGCTGTTTTCAATCAGGTCAGTGTTGCTTCTTCCTTTCCAACTGTTACTCTCCCCTCATCCCATTGGCAAAGCCAACAGAAGGGTGCATTGTCAGTGATGCTTTTGTTGAGAAATAACATTACCTTACTCCCAGTAACACTCCCAGTGATACTAGAGAAAGCCAAATGTTTTTGCTAACATAAAGCTGGAAAAACATTATTAATGGTGAGAATCAGCTAGTGGTCTCCCCACTGCACTGTAAGGTAAAGTGCAAAGGCTATACAAGATGACTGGGGCAGCTCTGACTATTTTTCCTGATGCTTGTTGGCATGGAGTAGAGTGCTGCTTACACTTGTCAGCATTAGTATGATCTACTCCGTTTAATTTTAGCAGTGTGGCCTACAAGGGCGTAGAAGTCAACTACCAGTTTAGCTTTTAAGGCTTCTATTTTAAAAAGTTCCTAGGTTGCTCTGCAAGAAGCCAAATCCTGCAACTCTAGTGCAGTTAGTTATTCGCTAACCAGAGTGACTAAGATGGAGTTTGTGACATTTTCTTCAAACAAGTTTGTTTCTGTTGAAAACAATGCACAAAAATGTCTAGTTCTGGGGTTCTTCCATTTGCAATACGTGTTCAGAACTAGAGAAGAGATGGTAACAAATCAAATAGTCGGGTTTAATAGATCAAGTTTTGCAGACAACAGGGAATATGAATGGTGGTTGTTTATCTCAGAGGCAGAAAATCCTTGCAAAACATGTCTCCACCATGCAACCTCTAGAGAATAGTTAGGTCAGTCTATTTGAATCTGTGAATATCTGTATTTTGTTTCCAAAATACACCTAGTGAAATCCTCCCCAGCCTGTCAGGTTATTACAGCTATGTTTCCTGCTGACATAGAAAGCACTGAGCTGAATCAAGCCTGAGTTAAGAGTGACACCAAGTGGTTATGCAGTTTATTCCTACGTGAAGTTTTCAAAATACTTTTTCTCTGCTTTATCTTTGATTTTGAAACATTGCTCTTGATCTTTTTATTTCTAAACACTCCTGATTATGTCACCGAATATTTTTCCTTTCAAATATGTGTGCACTCAAGCTCTCTCTTGGTTTATAAGCAAATATCACTCTCAAATTTATGCTCTGATTCTTTCTGTCCATATAATATTATTTATATAAAATTTATTTTCTCCAGCATAAGGCAATTTCTGGGTTTTAATGAGGTATGCGTTGAGAAAGATGTGACACTGTTCTCAAAGGGAAATAGGAAATCAGCAACTGCACTATAATGCTTTGACTGTAGAACAGTAAAAAGAATCAATGTCAAAATGTTCTTTAGGGTAAGGAATCTTCAGGGCAGATAAAATTTAGTCATGCTAGAATAATGCGCACTTCTTTCTCCTACTCTTCTTTTTAGATGGCAGATATATAGTGGCAAGCTGTTTCTCTCTTTTCTTCCTCAGCAGAGCTTAGTGAGGACAGGTGTGAAGTAGCCCACTTACAATCCTGACAAGAAAACCAAAATTGATAGAACTCTTGAAATAGAGCCTACTGCCAGAAAGCTCTTTAAATTATGTTTTCAGTCATATAATCAGCAAAATAACAGCTCTGATGTTAGTTCTCCCCTCCCTTATCAATCAGTAAATTATTCTTGGTAGCCTTATGAACAGCAATTTCTCTCAAATTAGGTAATCATTGCTCTTCCAGAAATAAAAGATTCGCTAGCCTGAGGTGTTGCTTCCTGTGGCATGTAGGAGGACTGAGTCAAGGCACACTTTCTTACCAAGTATCCTGATTATCCTAGCCAAAATGTATAGTCTACGGAAGTCCAGTACTTTCTTTTTTGTGGTCAAAAACACAAAGGAAAGGGAAACAGTGTTAAAGAACACTCAAGTAAATGACAGGCAGAAAAAGCATATGCCTATCCAGAAAAGCCTAACAAAGCGATCACTAGAGAGAATAACAGTGGAGACTGCAAAATGAACATTAGTTTGAAGAGGACTCATTGGAAAGTTTCCGAGTTAATGGCCAGTCCTGCTACCCACAAGGAAAATAGCATCTGTGTAATTATTTGCATTAAAAATGATGCCAAAGACAGGTCAGTTAAAGATCTGTGAATAATGAAATAATTATTTAGGTCAAATGGCTGTGCTTTCTGGAAATAACATATTTAAATAAAAAGTATTTCGAAAAATATGGCAACTATTTTAACTGCAGACATGAAATTGTTTCCGTAAGTGAATTTTGGCATAGATAGTAAGCTCTCTGCTGTTCATGTAGGACAAGTATGTGTGTGCCACTGAGTTGGAAGGTGACAGTGTTCTGATAGGGTGCCCTTGTGATCTCAGTAATTATCACTTCCCTTGCAGGGTAGCAAGCTAGTAAAGCAAAATACTGTTTTCTGGTAGAGTTGTGAGAATTCAAGTAATTCAACTGCTACTGCAGAAGCAGCTGATGTGTCAGGATGGGGTGAGATAAGACTGCAAGGGATCACACTGTGTTTTGTGGGAAAGTAAAAGCAGGATCATCACAGAGGGACTGTTGCCATTTCACATGAATATCTCCAGCTGATGCTCTAGTTGATGTCAACATTTTAACCTACAGAATTTTTTTTTTTTTTTTTTTTTGAGTTTCAGTTAATGCTGTGTTTGGGCATTGCTGTTATATGTTTGTTTCCTGCACCTCAGAAGCTGCTAATAGTGAGTTCTTCAATTTTGCAGGTAAAACAGTAGTGTGTCCTCAGACCATGTATGCGTTTTATACAGAAAGTGTGAAGCTCTTCACCGATATTCCTTGCATGCCTAGTAACTGGTGTTGTTTTGTCAACTTCTTCATATATTCTATTTAGCTCAGCAACCATTATTTTTGTGTGATAATTGATACCAATCCAGTTTTATAAGGTGCAAAATAAAGTTTATCGGTAATAGCCACTTTCAAGACCTTTTTCTTTTCTTTCAGTCATAACTAGAACTGTTTTTGCAGATGTTTATTTTCTATACACTTTTGCATTTCAGATGAAAAGTAAAAATTCTGGGCATAAGGCATTGGTTGCCATGTCAGCTACCTCCTCATCTGCAACAGACCACTGCATAAAGGTATTTTCTTCACTGGTGACTCTGTATAGTATATCATAGTGTAACCTTCTGGTTGGAGCATCAGGTGACCTTTAAGTATCACATGTTAGTAATGGCAAATACGTAGCCATTTCTGGCCACACTTCTCAGTGCTCGCCATTTAGAGAAGAGCTGGTAGTTGCCTGATTTCCATAGAGAATTGGTGTTCTTTCATTGTGAATATTGAAACTTAATAAGAAATCTCCAAAGAAAGACTGTAAAAAGACCTACTTATACCTTAAAAGGAATTTCATATGGCTTCACATTTCCCACATGAAAAATCATTTTGCTATTCCTCATTCATGCTTTAGCAAGTTGAGAGCTGTCTTGCCATCTTCCTTTGTGAAAAGGCATCAGAGATAGCACAGAGAAAAAAATACATGCAAGAAAAAAATTATTGTTGTCAATCAGTGGCAAACTAGGACTGTCCCAAATCTTTCATTTGAAATCTGTATCTCATAGTCCTGAGGCTAGAGTGGGAGATTGTATCAGGAGGTGTTTTGAGATAATGCTGTTTACCTTCCCTTGAAATAGAAAGCAGAGGTTTTATTTATTTAATTATTCACAAGCCAAGTTCTTCAGTGATTCATGCCTGCAAATATCAAGAGAGTTCCAATACCCCAAGCAATAGTACTAAATATATTTTATGGTATTATAAGCATAAAACAACAAAAAATAACATTTTTTCCAAGATACAGACACAGGAAGGAGAGCATACTTGTTTTCTTGTTTGTTGTAATATAGATTTAAAACCTACAGGAAAAAAAAAAAAAAAAAAAAAATCACCTTCACTTTCAAGATCCAGTCATGTTTTGTGACATATGAAGGACCATATGGGATATTGCTGAATCGTGAGACTCAGTTTAGCTCTTTCTAAAGCTGTTTTATCTAAGAGATATTTTGAATTGTTTTCATACAGTTTGCAGGAGTTAATAAAATAGCATATGAAACAGTCTCTGAATCCATCATAAGCACTTTGAATCTCTCTACTGCAAGAAAAAAAGTCTGAGTGCTGCTTAATATTGACTGGTCTCCCTGAAGGTGCCAGTCAAATCAGCTGTAGCAAAGTGACCGTGAAGTTTTACAGTATTATCAAGAACACTTTAAACCTGTCACTTTTATAATGCCTTATGTGTTTTTAAAACAAGTCCAATTAAATGCATGTTTCTGGTAAGCTCTCCACTGATCCCAGCAAAATGGATATGATGCATGATGAATGCAGTCATTTTTGTACCTGCTTCTAGAGTACTGGAGTACCAGACTTTCAAGGAAACCTTGGAAAATATTTTGCTTTCAAAAGCCACAGGCAAGATCAATTTTTCCAGCAAGAATTAAAAGTCAATATGGTTGATGTTAGCTGAGGGTAAGTTACGTGAATTCTTGGGTCTTATATTTTCATGGAGTCTCTGCAGGCCCTATTTGTATAGTATTGGTACAGCTGTTTTTTTTCAGATTCTGAGTATGTCCATGGATATGCTCCTACTAAACTGAAAGTCATACTTAAACCCTAATATAGGCAAGTAGCAATAACAAGTGGTCTCCCACTCTGTATCTAAGAGTTATGAAATGGCATTTGGGTTAAGTAGATGGATCAAACTAAATTATCATTTGTTGCTTTAGGATTTTGCAAGATCGTTATCCTGGTTTATTGTCAAGTAAATATTCTTCTGCTTAGTGAAGACATAGTCTCATCTTTTCTGTTCCTATATACTCTGTTTTAAGGCAGCTGTCATCAGAGATGTTAAACTACAACTACAGGAAGCCACCATTTGCCTTTTTTCTTCTTTCTCTTTATTTTAAGCTATTTGTTGAAGTTTTGAAAGGGTTTTATAGCCCTATCTGTTAAAGACTTATTACCATAATCTCTACAAAGGATTATACAATACAAAGGAAAAACAACCTATCCTTTCCATACCAGTAATATGTTAGCATCTCTCTCCCAGGATAAGTAAGCTTTTACAGTTTTCCATAGAAATGCTACCAATTTAGAAGACCTTTAAGGAAAAATCTCAATTAGACATTCTTACCTAGTTAATGGGCACATAGCCAAAGTGCCTTCTCTAAGTACATCATCAGTAGTCTAGTTGCTTCTTCCAGCTCTCACCAAGTTGCATTCAGCACCTCAGTTATGGTTTAAGGGTTAAACTAGTATCAGCCCTTATTATGGAACATTACTAATTGACAAGACATAAATGACTATTCATTATTTTTCAATGAGGTTATTATGCATGAGGTCTTAGCAAATCATTTAATGAAATCATCATGCTGTGCATGTTAACACTAGAGCAATACCCTACTTGCAAGAGGGAGAGAGGGAAAGAAAATGAATCATTAATGAAGAACTGAAAACTAAAAATATTAACTCCTTTTCCTACTGGAATTAAACTGCCTTGTATAAGAAAACAGGAGAATCCTGTTTATTCTAGGCTTTTCTATGACATTTTTTTCCTAGGTTTCTTCACCACACTAGAAAGTGCAACTCATCAGCACAGTTTTGCCACCTTTACAAGTAGATGCTGCATGTTTTACTTTCAAATTTCTCAAGGTAAAGAAATAATTTGTTTCTGCAGATTTTAACTTTTAAAGTTACAAAAAATCACCTAAAATCATTTACATCTTCATCCCTGTAAAATTCTTATACATTCCACTAAAGACCAGAAGATACAGATAATTCAGGGAAGCTGCTTTGGAGAGAGATTAGGGCAAACAATGCTGGTTTCAGACATTGGGATTAAGAAAAAAAAGCCTTCATTTTGTCTCGTTTTCCACAAAAACAAAATGTCAGGTTGCCTGCCTAGTCCAGGACGTTCTTTCATCCTGCATCATGGTTCAATGTCATGTTCATGGTATATAAAGAATTCTTCACAGGGTTCTGTCACTCAGCTGTGATGGGCACAGAGCAAATTAAATAGCTGCATGATATACTACAACACCCTCTTCAAGGCTTTGGAGCAAAGGTCTAGACTCAAGGATCTTTCATTTTGAAAGCCTGGGGAGAGGAGAAAGAGGAAAAAATGTTTTTATAGCATAATAATGATTATGGTCATATCATATTCTTTTACTTTTAGCTCAGTAACTCTAGTCACCATCAACTAAGCACTAGAATCATAGAGTCATAAAATGGTAGGGGTTGGAAGGCACCTCTGGAGATCATTGAGTTCAACACTCCTGACAGAGCAGGATCACACAGGGCATGCCACACAGGAACAGATCCAGGCGGGTTTTGAAAGTCTCTAGGGAAGGAGACTCCACACCCAATCTGGGCAGCCTGTTCCAGTGCTCTGTTGCCCACACAGTAAAGAATTTCCTCATGTTGATGTGGAACTTCCTCTCTTCTAGTTTGTGACCATTACCCCTCGTCCTGTCACAGGACACCACAGAAATATCTCAAGAGAAATAGCAACTGTGTATAGTGAACATTTTCTTGACATTATCCCACCTGGTTACTAGCACAACCTCTCTAAGTCCAGACATAGCATTTTGGTCCAAAGACCTCACTGCTTTTCCCCAGTTTTCAATACTGGTGTATGATCCCATGTCATCTTGTAACTCAAGTTCATAGGAACAGATTAAACTTCAGTTAGAAATTTTTTCACATAGTCATTAAATTGTGTTAAAACAGTTTTTAAATTTAAGATGGGATAACTATTTCCAATTACTACTTCTTGCAGATTCTTGCAATAGAGTAATAGTGCTTTTTCATCCAGTTCAGAGTCTCTGGATTCAGATTAGGCATTTTAATCTCTAGAATAGTAGTTAACAAGGGTTATTTAATCAGGATTGGTTTCCTCATGTGGCTGAGCTCCTTAGATTCCTTGCCTGATTAGCTCTTTAGTGTCAACATACTACCACCATTTTTCAGTTTCAAATTGCTTCCAGTCCAACCAAAACCACCATTGCCGTTGCAGTGATCACATAAATATTTACTGTCATTTTTTTCCTGTGCAAGCTTTATGTTTAAAATAAACCCTTTCAAAACTTCCTAAAATCTTGGGCCCAAATGACTAATCATTCATCTTTTTTTACCTCATTCATTATTTTCTACAATGGCTTCTGTATTATTTTAATTCCTTCTGGAGAAGTAAATCTGTTTCTATACACTGAAGCTGCTTTCAGCTGCTGTAGTTTGTTGCTTTTCTGATTGATGTTAGCACTATCTCAGAGAGGTTTGACACTTCCAAAACAGCAACAAGTTTCAAAAAACCTCTACCCTGAGCACCAGGGTTGTGCATGACTGCTCTAGTGTGACCAGGAAAAACTCCTAAAGGTAACATTCCTCTAAAGGGACCACTCCATCAACTGCCAACTGATGCAGCATCCTAGCCACAGGAGCAGAAATGAAACATCAGTTCTACTTAAAATGGTAGAGTTTTACTAGTTTAAAAATTCTTTACTTAGAAATTGAAGAATACTTGTCATGAAAGGCATTCTGAAAATCTTTGAGTTTTGGGAGTGTCTACATTAGATTTTGCATTTTAACATACAAGTGGCTCTTGTATCAGGATTGAGTCACACTGGACTCCAGTGGGGTACTAGGATATGAATTTTGTGGCCTAAGTGAAAAGTGTTGATGGAACAAATTATTTCTGATTGCAAAGAAACAAAATATTTCATGATCTTTTTGCAAAACACAAATCATGATATTGTGGACCAAATGAGATGTTATATTTGGAAGATTTTATCTTTCAAAGATTTTATCTATTTCAAAGATATTTTATCTCCTTTTTATAAAAGAACTTCAAAATGGGAAAAGCTATTTTGAGCAAAGCTATATTCAAAATGGAAACACTTCTTGTAAATATCACTATTTTCTTTGACTGAAATTATTTGACAAATTTGATAATACTTTTAGCTTTCTGAAATGATAATGAGTGGCAAATTTCCTGCTCAGCAAACACAAAATTTTGCCACTTTGAGAAATACCTTGAAACTCAGCAGAAAAAAAAACCCAGATAATTGCATTTCCTGCAAGTTCAGCTTTACAATTAATTAAGTAGTAAAGATGGGCATGCCTCCTGGTCCTGAAATAAGGCAGCCTGGGGTTTTTAGCATATTTCAGTACCATGACAGAGATGCTTTCAGGCTTTCCACCTTTTTTTACATTTTATTGCCTTCTTTTTTTTTTTTTTTCTTTTTCCCATAATTAAGGGCTAGAAATATCGTCTTGTTTTCCTATTAACAAATCTGAAGTTCTGATGTAATCATGTTACTGGCAGTAGGTTCTGGCTTTGAAGACCATCATATGTTCTGCTTATCCCCTAATCTGTCTCTGACAATAGCCAAGATAAGTTATCAAATTAAATATTTTGTGCAACTATCTGGTATGGTTAATTCTACTTTACAAATTAGCAGTCACATGAAATTTATGTGCAATGAGATCAGCTCCTCCCGCTGCTTGGCCTTATGAGATACGGCAGATAAATGGTTGTTTGATGCTGTACAGCAAAGCTGATATTCATATCTGAATACGTTCATGCAGAGAGACTGGCAGTGGAAATCAAACTGGAAGGATGGGCCCTAACAAGACAAAGGTTTTTAAAAGTACAAATCAGAACTCTTTTTTTTTTCAAGATAGTTTTGTACCCCCTTGGCTTGGCAGGTGACAGAAGGAGAACACAGGGAAATATTCCTGTCCCTGGGATTTATTACTTAGTTAACCAGCTGCAGCAGTGCTGTTGTGTTTTCATAACAAAGGGCAACCACATATTTTTGATCTGGCTTTTATTAACACTGTGAAAGAAGCAAAAGTTGAGGTTCCCATGAGGAAGCGCTGCATTTGTGAATTTTGTGAATTGCAGTTGGAACAAAATGGTTCTTGTCTCGGTGAAAGAACAACTGCTCTTAGAAATTTCATATTCAAGGTTATTGTCTACAAAGAAATCCCAGTTCATAACTACTGCATGTCACAGTAACTATATTTAAATGAAGGCTTGTTCAACCCATCCATCCCATACATTAGGTGTGCCTTTCACTTTTCTATTCCCAAAAAAAAGGAGAACTGACATATAATAAAAAAGACCTCCCTTTATTACAGTAACACTTAAAACTATGGACTAATTACTAGGTTGAAAATTCCTGAAAAGTCACTGTCTAAAAACACATGGGGATCTAATATATAGCTGAAACTGGATATACCCATCCAACCACGCTTTGTTGGCAGGTCCGCAGGTGAGGGGAAAGTGCTGGGGAAAGTGCTCTGAGCTGGTGGGTAATAATCCTGTAAGGTGACAAATTGTGGTTTCCAAAATGGGGAGAGGGAGAAATCAAATAACAGTTTTGAAATTTTGCTGCTACCGACTTCAGTGAGACCCTGCCTGAATCCAGAGCCACAGGCATGTTTGGATGCACTCCTTTGAGCTGAGCATGTATCGGTTACAATTTTTTAATCTCCATCTTCCTTTCCCTGTGTGCACTTGGGGAGGGAATAAAAGAAATGCCCATAGTCACATACTGCTGCCTTCTGAAAATAAGAGAATGATCTGTTTAGAAAAGTGGTATCACAGAGGGGAAAGACTGCTTTTAGTTTAAAAATGAGGTGTAGGACAAATTTCTAATTCTAAAGCACAGTCCTGAGAAGATAATTGGGAAAATAGGACACGTGTATGCTTTGTAAAAACTGCCATTTCGATGAGATGCATCTAATTGCTTTTAACCCTCTGGCAAGCTGAAGAAAATAGGAAAATAGCTGCCTCCAAACTTTATGATGTTTCTTCCTTTTCCATGAGGGTATCCAGCAGAATTGTAACCTACAGGCAATGTTAACATGCAAGATCTGTTACGTGAGCAGCAGGATGCAGTGTTGCTGATAAACTGAAATGGCCCTAAGACTGATCTGATTTGTAAAGAGACAATAAAAGGGTCAAGACATGGATAAATACTTGAGTGTATCAGAGCTGGAGTAATGGAAAAGGGAATTTGGGTTAAGTGTTGTAGCTGTACAAACAACATTTCTTTTTTCTCACTTGGAAGGAAAATGTAGAAATTACTGATTACAGTAATGCTCCTGGTATTGTTCAGAAGAGGTCCTGCAGAATAAAACATCTCTGAAGATTTAGGTATTCCTCCATTAGACAAATTTAACAGGAGAGTAGTGGAAGTCTTTTACTTTTCTTTTTTTTTTCCTTATTAACACACAAAGCTTCATGGATTAAAACACCTCTATGTGAAAGGCCATGCCAACTTCAGGCATTTCAAATAGTAATGGACTTGCAGACTTTTTCCCAAACCATTTGAGGACGTATGTCCCTTTTTCTCAGGGAAAGACATTACTGGTCTCTAAAATATCCAGAAATTCTGCTGTCAGTACAAAAAACAGGTGGTCTGTATAAACTTGGATGCATGTAATCTGAGGCTTCCCAAAATTCTCTCCTATCTTTGCACAGTGAATCATCATGCAGAGTTTATTAGAAGGCCATTGAGCTTCTTTATATGCTATTTTTAATACCCAAGTAAACGGGACCAGAACAGTATGAAAACAAGACACATAAAATCCAAATCTTTACCAATATACTTATCCATCTTACCTGCATACTTGTTTCATGAATATGCTCTGTTATCCAACGTGACCAGTGTTATTTTGTCCCCAAGGTTGTACTCGTTTGAGGAGGCTACTCTGGATTTCTAAAATGCTATTTGGGATATATCAACTTTATTGGTGTCTAGCTGATGCCTTCCCCTGCAAAGAAATACACCTTGAATGGGATTTGTTCTGCTCTAGTATTAAGAAAAGCAGACATCCCTTAGGTGATCCATGATTCATTGTCTTTCCCCACTTGACTGTACTAGTAAACCAACATTATATACATAAAGTAAGCTCGGTGGCCTCTGCAAGCTTTTAATCTTTCCTCTAATGACATATTTCTATGTATCCTAAATTGTAGTTGTAAGTAAATCATCCTGTCAGCAAGGCACAAAAGAACTATTCCATTTCAACAGTGAGTTTGATACCTTAGAATAAAGTCCAGTGTCTGAGCATTTACAAAAAGTTAGTGACAAAATGAAGGCCAATATTCCAACGAGGAAGGTCACAAGACGGACAGAAACCATGGGGAAACACTGGTTCAGCATTATTTTTAGATGAGAGGCAACAGATAGCTAATGATTTCAAGGAAAGCTCACAGCCAAAGTACTAAGAGGGGGGAACCTTCCTTTATTTCCAAGTTTACCCTCCCACAAGAAGCTGGATATTTAAAGACACGTTTACGAGTTGTCTGTATATGAAAAATATAATAGGGCAAAGAAGCGTGGAATGCTAGAGCCAGACTAAGTAAACCTCCAATGATTTTATATCAAAGGATTCCAATTTAGCCTCCAAAATATCAAAGTTGCAAAAAAATTCATAAAATGAAATTTGGAAACTCTTCAAGTGTAAATGCTTCTGATATCATTCTTATTCACACAGCTGCACTATATAAAAACAATTCTGTAAGAAACTGGGGTATTTTTTACATGATTGGAATATTCATAAATCAGTGACTAGTACAACTAAATCTCTTCTAAATGAGATCCTTATAGATTTACAATGCATGTCTCTCAATAGAAGTTGCCATGGTTACAGAACAATTCTGCACAGAGCACAGTTTCATCACAAATTGTTACACATTTATATACAAATAATTTGAACCTATTTTTTCAACTACTTTTGAAATGAGAGCTACATAGATAGTCATAAAGGAAAATTCCATATTTGTGCCTGTGATATGACCAGTGATGGTCCAGTTGCACTCAGAGTCATCAGAGTTGCACTCAGAGTTGTACTCCAAGCCTGCAATAAGCCTCTCCCTTTCCACTTTCTGCTGCCTTGCTCACAGTATGGAGTACAAACAGCAGAACACTTTCTCTGGTCTCCTTTCCTGTAGGAGTGCTCAAAGATAAGTTCAAAAGCTTCCTTGTGTAAAGAAAAATGTCCTCTGACTGACCAATTGTCCTGCTGAGGAGGTGTTATTCAGACATTTATTTTTTTATTATTCAACTGTATTTTATTGCTCTGGCTGCATCAGAGTGTGCCACGCTTAATGAACAGAATGGTAGCTCCTGTATAATCTCATGTCACAAAATGCCTAGCATTCAAGAGATGATCTTGTTTATCAGTGTGGGTGCTGGATGATTTGTCAATGTTTAAGATAAAATTCAACATCTAAGCACCTATACATCTATTTGACCTTCCAGTATCTGAAGGGGGACTACATGAAGGTAGGGGAAGGTCTATTCAAAAAGGTTTGTAATGATAGGACAAGGAGCAATGGTTTTCAGCTAGGAAAGGACAGATTTAGACTGGATATTAGAAAAAAGTTCTTTAATATGAGGGTGATAGATCAGTGGAATGGGCTGCCCAGAGAGGTGGTGGAGACCCCATCCCTGGAATCATTCAAGGTCAGGCTTGATGGGGCTCTGAGCAACCTGCCCTAGGTAGAGATGTCCCTGCTTGTGTAGGGAGGTTGGACCAGATGACCTCTAGAGGCCCCTTCTAGTCTAAAATATTCTATGATTCTATTTTTATTAAACAGTCCTCATCATTGTCAGTGTCTGGACAAGTCTTTTTTTATAAAATCATGTTAAAGTACTGAGGATTAATTTGGGTAAAGGCTTCATGCCATAATTTGGGGTTGAAATAGGAAATTTCCCAAAATTTTATCTGATGTTTCAAAGAAGAAATTGAAACCAAGCTAATAAGGGAAAAGGCAGGATATGCTTGGTTAGGAAGTATTAAGTATTATGCAATGTTTTCTTTAACTGATAGAAGTACTCTGGGAAATATTTTGACTTTTGCTTGGTGAATTCAGCCACCAGCAAACCACAAGGAGTGAAGTCAGTCAATAATTATATATTATGCCTATCAGTAAGGTACTGGCTCTTCAGGTAGCCAGAGTACACGTTTCTGGGTTGCTACTGGTATTCTGGAAGGTTTAATGGGTATCTCTGATGCTGTGGTGTGACTACAGGTGCTGTGGAGTGTACAGAGTGGCAAAATTTATTGGAGAAAGGGGGCAGTTTTATATAACAATAAGAGAAGTTAATTGCATTGACAAATTATATGATGGCCTTACAGTTCTTCAGAGACATCTTACTGCAAGCAAGCCACAAAACCTTCATTCACACTTTCATAATATCCTTAACTCCTGTAATGGACTTCTCCATTTGTATATGCTCAGACATAATTGTTTAGAATGTTATTTCTGATATGACTCTACAACAGCGAATATGAGAGGAATATTTATTTTCACCAGTCTGATAAATTCAGAAATAAACCTGCCTTTTTAATGATTTTGCCTGTGATTCTTATGTGACTAATTTGGCTCAAGGCTTCTTGGCATGTTTTAGGAGACAGGGCACTATCTTGTTTCTTCTCCCCCCTCTTTCTTATATAGTCTCTGATAAGTAACACAAATCAGAAAAACCTGCAAGAAGCTTAGAGTCTTCTCTGAATCGGAAATAAATTTTCAACATCTTATTATTCATGGTTTAGTTCGAAGAACAGTCTCACAGTCAAGAAGGAAAGCTCAGTTTCTAACATATTGAAATTTCACAAAATCAGACCTTGAGTGTTGTATGTGCCTATTCCTAAACCTACCCATCGAAGGTTTTTCATATTTATAAATATCTCTACATCCAAACAGTTGGACACGCAAAATTAAGCTTAAGTTAATCTCACAGTCGTGTTGTGAGGATGCCTGATCTTACTGAAGTGCTTGGAATCTGACTTGTCTCTGTTGAAAAATAAGTTTGCCTTTTGTCCCTCATTGGGGTTGGGATTTCTAAAAATAATTATTGAAGCAATTCTATTAACAGAAGTCTGCTTATCACTTACTTCAAGTCCAGCAAAAACTTTCACTATGTGAAATGTTGTTGTATGTGTCTACACAGCATGCACAGATAATTCCTTGTATTCATCAAAAAAAACCAACATTGACTTTGATTGATATGCAGGGCTTTCAAAATACTCTCTGGTCAGCTCTGCAAATGACCATTTAAAAATAAAACTCTAAGCTTATTTAACTATGTTAATGTTGAACCTATCATTCATTGGCACCGTTCCCACAGCTCTAATGTCTTTCAGAATCTTCTAGTAAAGAGGTGGGGATTTTAGTTTTGGGGTTTTTTTTTTATCTTTCACCAATTGAAAAACCTAATCTTTACTAAAAATCTTCCGGGCTTTTATTAAGTTAGCTCTGATTTATGTAATTTGCCATAAAGTTCATTAAAGACTTCATTAATTTTTCACCAGTCTATAACAGTCTTATCACTGATGTTTTTATTAGCTGAGATATAATTAACTAGGTTTGACTTTTTAAATTTGGGGGCAAGTCATTTACCTGCCCTATCACCACTTTTATAATAATTACATTTTGCTTTGTCAGATGTGAAATGGTTCTTTTCTTATCCACCAGTTCCAGTGATTAGGACCCCATATTTCAGACCAAGTGCTTGTACTGACATTTTGATCTGAGCAGTTTATGTTCCCATTAGGTGATTGAATCTTTGGTCTTTCCCCTTTCCAGAAGATTCATGGGTTTTGATGCTTGCAACAGTGAAAAGCCAAAGAAAATTCCCATTGACCTGCAGCTCAACCATGAGCCCTGAATGGATCAATGTTAACCTGGAATTCACTTGGTATTTGTCCATCTGCCCTCCCTAGAGCTCAGTGACCCTTCCTTGGAACAACATAATGTGAAAACTCTCTAGAGGTATGTTGCATTGTCAGACCACAAGTCAGGGCAGTGACTGAAAGCATTTTGTAGAATAGGATTCTTTAACAATTTTCTGTACTCTGGTAAAACTTTTCCACTCCCTAATGCACCATCATCTGTGCTATGCCTTCACACCATTTCATTTGACTTCAAATCTTTACTAGTGTTTTCCAAAGAGATTGTCATTCCAGCACTCATGGGTGCATGGACCCATTATGGCCTGGCAGATCAGCTGGATCCATTATGAACCAATGCCTACCAATTCTAGCAGGCCATGTCTCAAAGTATGGTAAACCATATATTTTTTTTATAAATTTGTAGGAGTTAAATAATAATGATAAGTAGGTATTAAGGGCACTGCTGGGAGGTGAAGTGGAGAGGAGGGGAAAAGTGACAGTTCTCTGGTTTACCTCAAACCAAAGGTTATTGACCTTTTTTCATTCATTAATCAAAAATTTACAAGAAATTAATAATAAGTGTGTTTTCAAAGCAAAAATAAAGCCAGTACCTAGTCTCTTTTTATCTGAGAACTGATACTTCATAGTCATTTCCTCTAAATACTAATCAGGAATTAGAGACGAAACATGATCTTGCAACAGTAACCTGGTTTTATTCAGAAATATTTTTATAGTTTCAAATGTTCTGCCTTTGTCCCCTTCCATTTGTACTTATCCTTGATAGAGTAAAATAGCTGTGTAAAAGGTATCAATGCTATTGGTGTAACTCTGAGCCTTCTGCTGCTGCAATATTTGGAGCCCTTTGTGCCAAAGGCATGCTTCGATGCAGAACGCAACACATCTTTTCCATCAGAACGCAAGAACACTTGGCAGGCACACAGGCTGTTTGGTACATTCATGTGAATTGTGGCACAGACACATAGACAATACAAATGTGTATTGTCTCCAATAACTTCAGTCATTTTAATCCCTACCTTTGTGAGGATTTTGACAAACCATTCATTTGATGGACTTCTGGGATGCCTAGGTGCAGAGGTGACTCCAACTCAGTGATTTTAAAGCTGTGACAAGTGTTTTCTTTTTTATAATAAAGAGAAGGCATGCATAAGGACCTTTTACACACATGTGAAATGCTGTTTTGAAGCAGGAATATATTCTCACATTTAACTGAGAGTTTATTCAGGGATATCTCTTTTAAATTTAAAATTTATTTAGTAGCAAAACAGTAAAAGCATATCAGTTAGCCATACTTTCAACTCTTCCCCCTCGACAGATGGGAAACTACTAATATAGCTTATTTCTAATTCTCATGATAGTTACAAGTACTGCTTTCCTCCTGCACAATGTTTCTGATCTGAGGTGCTAGAACAGTCTGTGTCAGCATGGGGAACAGAATCACCACCCTGCATCCAGATCTTGTGATCATAATCTCTCAAGATTATGTGCTCCAAAATGCAAAAGCCTTTAGTAGCAACTCCTAATTTCCAGAACATGAAAATTAAATGAGACTGAATTGAAATTCTAAATTAAAAAATCTTGTTCTATTTAGGGTTCTTCATTAATCTTTTTAAAACTATTGTTCCAATCTTCAGGTTTCCTCTAAATTAGCAATATTTCCTCTTCAAATTGCTCTTAAAAGGTATGTGCTATATCTGCACCAAGCAACATTAACTCCAGTGGGAACAGAAGCTTGTTCACATAGAATTCTCAGCTTTAATGACAAAGATTTAACCTTCTGGTAGTGTACGTGTCACATAAATTAACTTGCCTGCAAGGGAACTGCAGGACAGGGATTTTTTTTATTGTACACTTGAAACTTTGAAATCACGACGATGAAAGGAAAATTAACAGAAAGAAAAAAGTAATCAAATTGCTTCTAAGAAACACAGACAAGAAAAGATGGAAGAGCTTATTTTGTCTGTTATCTCATGACTTTTTTCTAATTTGAAGGTAAAACAATAGCATTATGATAAATTCTTAATGGCAAAAAAGGCCTTGTCAGTCTGCAATGAAAAGCAAGCAATCTAAGCTTTGCAATTGAAAGACAATTGAATTCACATAAATACAATTTTAGGAAGATTTATTTGCAATTCCCTTTGAGACTAATCAGAGTTTCAAGGGCTGAGCACCTCTGAAATCAGAATTTAAAAGCTTTTTAATAGCCAATATCCTTCAGGATAGGAAAAGCTGAGATTCTGAAAAGCTGGAGAAAGCTGCCTGTGCAGCTTTGTCAGCTTGCAAAGACATTCTCCAAAGCTCAAAGCAGACACAAAAGCTACAGGGGGAGAAAACATCCCTACTGATTCAGCAGTACTGCTCTTTGTTCTCTTTCTGATTTATGTCTGCAGCTCTGCATTGTTCTACCTGCTGCAGGGCTGTGGTTTATCTTGTCTGATGGCAATAACAGGACCAATCGTTGTAGCAGCTGATCAGCTGTAGGTGTGCTGCTTTAACAGCACCTACTTCTTTCTGCTGCACTTGGCTGTGGGCCTGTGCCTCCTACTGCTGCATTTTAAATCCCTCACAAGCAGTCGTTCCCCACTGTTCTCTTCCCAGCTTCTGCTGTTACTGGGCTCTTGCTGTCTCATGCCATCCAAACCAGGGAAATTTGTTGCCCTTTGCTGCCCATAACTACCCCATCATTGCTATCTTAATCTGCTTCTTCCATCTGCTACTTCTGCACTTCAAAAGCCCTCTTCCCACTCTACACCATGAAAAAGATACTCCTCACTATCACTGCTGTTGAAAATAGAGGCATGCACAAGTTAGAATCTGCACTTGCCAGCGAACTCTAGCTTGATTAGTCTTTTTTATTATTATTTTTATTTTACTTGAGTGGGTATTGTGCAGGTGGAGATTTGAGAGTGACCTGAGCAAGTCTATGCTGGAGGCTTGACTGTGTCCTGCATTAATCTGATATCCCAGTCTTACATTTGTCTTGCACACAGAATGATAGTCCATCAAACTGCTTGTTGATTTCACTTAGGCACACCCACATACAGACAAAAATGCTTCAGGGGAATATCAAAAACTTACAGGCTGCCTGTATTCAGTCTATGCATCAACGCAATCCCGCTGATGTTCCTCTTTCAAGACCTGTAAATCCATCTGTCCTTAAACCACTGACAAAAGGAGCACCTATTGTTTTGGATAATATGTATCCATTCCTTATAATTCAGAAATAACTACTTAGCCCAGAATTTTTAGTTATTAACATATTGTTAATGTTTTCTTAGTCCTTATTTCAGTAGATAATATAGAAGTATAGTTAAAGCATTAGCACTCACATTTTAAAACGGCTTTATATTGTGGGGTTTTTTTTACTTGTTGATTTTTAGTCTTTATGTAAAGTGTTAAGTCTAGGAGACAGACAGAAGAATTTGTTGCTCTGTTTCAGTGTCTGGAAAGATAGTGTTAGTGTACTCCCACTACCAGCTCTATGCTGCTATTTCTTTCCACTGTGAGTGGCAGAGACACATAATGCTTCAATTTATATCCTGTGCTTAGACACCGGTCAGATAAGGGGTCACGTATAGAGGGTCTGTTCTCTAATAATTGATCATCCAGTAAAACCCTCAGACTTTGATGAATGCAAGTTACTAATTTATGACAGAGATACTGAGGGAAGACAGCTTTGTGAGATTAGAAAAACAAAAAACCTCCCTGCCACATTTTGAAGGACAAACAGGATATGGAGCCCTGAACTTCGTAGAGTTGTTTGGAAGGAACAACAAAACTTTTTTATATAGACACTTTAATACCAAATGAGTTGCAAACTGGCCTGAAGGAACTCTGATGAAGAGCTGGCAAAGCACTTGGACTACAGAGTAGAAAATAACAGGGAGTACAAGATAAGTAGAGAGCAAGTCTTTTTGTATGTGTGTTCTGTCATCATTCAGAATCTGGGTTGTGTTTCTTCTCCCATCTTTATGCTGTCTTCTAGATATAGGTAGCGTTGAAGACATTAGTTGGATTTTCTGTAAGAATTCCAAATTCTATCTTTCTTTCTTGTCCATGTTTTGCTTTTGTATATATTTGTACATACTTTTTTTTTTTGTTGTTATTATTTTAATTAAAGTATTTTTAGTTTTCTTTTCCAACTCATGAGTCTCTCAAGAAGGCCAACAGCATCTTGGCCTGTATGAGGAATAGTGTGGCCAGCAGGAGCAGGGAGGTGATCATTCCTCTGTACTCAGCTTTGGTGAGGCCACACCTCAAATATTGTGTCCAGTTTTGGGCCCCTCTCTACAAGAAGGATGTTGAGGTGCTGGAGAGGGTACAGAGTCGGCTACCAAGCTAGAAAAGGGTTTGGAGCATGTCTCTTATGAGGAAAGGCTGAAGGATCTGGGGCTGTTTAGCCTTGAGAAAAGAAGGCTGAGGGGAGACGTTATTGCTCTGTACAACTACCTGAAGGGCAGCTGTAGCGAGGCAACAGTTGGGCTGTTCTCCCTGGTGACAAGCAATAGAACAAGTGGAAATGGCCTGAAGTTGAACCAGGTGAGGTTCAGACTGAATATTAGGAGGAATTTCTTTACTGAAAGGGTTGTCAGGCATTGGAACAGCCTGCCCAGGGAGGTTGGTGGAGTCACCATCTTTGGAAGTTTTCAAGAACTGGGTAGATGTGCTTAGGGACATGGTTTAGTGGTTTTGATAGGGCTAGGAATAAAGTTAGACTTGATGATCTCGAAGGTCTCTTCCAGCAAAAACTATTCTATGATTCTATGAAAAGTGTAAAACCAATGTGAATTT
Source organism: Megaceryle maxima (assembly GCA_024605025.1). Classification (NCBI taxonomy): domain Eukaryota; kingdom Metazoa; phylum Chordata; class Aves; order Coraciiformes; family Cerylidae; genus Megaceryle; species Megaceryle maxima. The sequence continues at coordinate 75,720 of JANHGN010022071.1, read as the reverse complement.
TGATACTTAATTACTTTTCTAAATGGTGACATAATGGCATTAATAAAGCTGTTTTCACCAGTGCTTTAGCTTTACAGATTTGTTTCACAACATTTTATAATTGAGTTTAAAAGAATTTCCAGAGTTATGGTATAACATAAAATCTCCTGTTCATCTAATCTCCTGATCATTTGAAAGGACTGATTGAGGATCATTTGTTAGGAGTGGCACTCCTAACACTTGCCAGAATAATAATAACCTTTATGTCTTAGAACACTTTGAGAAATCTCAGCTTCCAAAGAGGTTTCAAAACTTTTTTTTTTTTTTTTCTTACAAACTTTTAGAAACAGCACAGCAAAAACAGCTGGCATTTTAAACAGTGTGTCTGTCTTTGAGTGCCTATGGCAGTTTATCAAGGTAACCATGAATGACAATTAATCAAACCAATGTTTTCATCATAAAATCACTGGCTTTCACTTTTGAATACCAAGTGGCTTTACTGGTCAAGATAAAACTACAGCTATAAAATCCCAGAAATTATAAAGCATAATTGCTCCAGACACTGAGATTTTCCAAATCTGCTTATTCCTGTGACTGTAATTATTAATAATAATAATAGATATGGTGCTCTTGTCACTAAAGTACATTGTTTCTTAAGTAAAACTCAGTGTATCTAAAATACCTCTCCAGATTCAGTACATGAAAGTACTATTTCTAATGAGTCGGAGAATAGCTAACAAACCACTGCAGTTAATTTTACTTAAACAATGCCTCAGTTCAGAATTAGCATACTTTTCTTTTAGACACCTAAATGAGATTCCTCAATATAACTAAAATCAGTATTTAATCACACACAAAGACATGAAAAAGTTGAAGTTTGTTACCTAGGGTATTACTTTTTTTTATTTCCTACCACTGGATTATGCAGGCATATAAGAGTACTCAAGGGTGATCATTAAGCACGTAAGTACTACTGAATATCAGTGACTTGGGAGCATCAGAGAGAAATATGACCTTCAGAGATACAGAAAGTTTTCATAAACCAATAGTTTGCACAAGATTTTTTGTGTCACAGAACCACAGCAAACTGCAAATCTAGATGTTTTTATTATGTAATGACTGACGTTAAAAATTCCATTAGCTAAGCTAATAATTTTGTGGTGGATATGGCATAATCAGAATATGCTTTCTTTGTTGTCTGTATTAATGTCATTTTTCTGTTTGCTAATAATATTAAAACTATTTTTATTAGGAGATTTGTCAAGTTTAACTTGGAAGATATACATACACTCCAATATATATGACACTGTTGAAGGTGCTTGTTCTTCCTTCAGTTTAAAATGTGTTTTCCCCAGTAAGTTCCCTGTGGTATATACATTTTTGTTTAAAACATGTAGCTGCTTTTCCTCTCTGAGGCAAAATTGTTAGGCAATTGCTTTTTATTTTAATTTCCTTTTGGATAAAATAATCTACCTCTGCTAGAGGCACAAGAAGCCCTAAAGTGGAATCACTGCTGGAAAATTCTTATATAATTATTATCCTCCAGAATAAAATTAAAGTGTGGGAATTTTATATAAGAGGGGAGGCAGAGTATTGCAGCATATCTTCCTCTTGTTGCTTTATATAAGCATATCAAAGTAATTCCTTCATATTTTTTTTCTGCATATATAGATTTCCAAGACACACCAAAAGTCAAAATTATTTATTTTTAACCTGAGGCTTCAGTGAACGTTGAACTGCACTGGATAGGTTACTCTAGATAAACTAAGTCTTCTTAAGAGAGTAGCTTTAACTCAAACAGCTTTGGAAGAAGCATTTGTGGCAGCACCAAAGAAACAGGCATATTTGATTATGTTCCATACCAGGTTTATCCCGTATTCTTAAATCACGTTAGAGATGTGTTAGTCACACCAGTGCAGCCAGTCACTCCAAACCACCTGGACTAGACAGGCCACTTTATAAATCCGGGAAGTCATTTCCCAGGAAACCTTGTGTTGTGCTTGTCAGAGGGCATAGTGTGTCCACACACACACTGCTGCCCCCCGGTGTCAGACTATGCTCTGCAGACTCGGCTCTAGATAGGAGAAAGTGCAGCCACATTTCTCGTTAATCTTGACGCAACAGCCACTTGTATCTGCACAACAGAAAGTCAGGAGTATCGATCTTAAAAGCAAACTGTCCATTCTGAGCCAATGCATTTTGCTGTTCTGCTGCTGCTCTCTGCTGTAGGAAGTTGAGATAGAAAAGTTTGGCAGAGCTGCATGTCGGTTCCTAGCAGATAAGGAATTTTTGCCAACCACTCTGGTCACATTTATCTCCAGTGTTAGCTGACGATGTATTTTCCAGGGGCTAGAGGTGTAAACACTGCCTGTTTCACAGCAAACACCACACGGTGAAGAAAGCCTGTAGATGTACACAGCAACACTGCTGCTAAAAGGCAAGAACTGGCATTGGGCTGGTCAACAGATTTCCCTACCATGCCTAAGATGACAAGCATTTGATACAAAGATGCACTCATCCAAGTGCCTTCCCGGACAGTTCAGAGCAACAAAGGATCTAATGGGAGTCACTAAGAGAGTGTTGTTATGATCACGATTATTCAAATGATCAGGCCAGGTAAGGCAGAATTAGCCAGGGCAATCATTCAGATTTCTTCTCCTCTGCCAGAAGTCAGTCTTAAAATAGCCAATGAATTAGTGCCAGCCACCTACCTGAGCAGCTGCTTAGTATCACCTGGGCTTTCCTCTGAAATCTTCTGCCAAGCCTGACCTACAGCCAACAGTGCAGCAGTACAGAATATTTAATCTTTGACAATAAAAGATCAAGGCAAAGTATGGACCACAAAACACAAACTGAAATTTCTGCAGCTCTCAGATTTGCAATAAAATCCAAATTCTAATCGCAGTCAAACTGTATCTTCAAACAGGACTGGAGATCTGCAGTGAGCTATGACAGGTTATGCTGCAAGAAGAATAAATCCCAATGCACATCTTAAGTCTGCACTCAATTATCTGAACTTCTGGTTGACCCCTCCCAGAGACTTATTACAATATTGCAATCAAGGTGCTTATCACCCCCTGAAGCAGAAGACATCCTTGTTCCACACAGACAGTGAAACCACAGTGACAAGATTCTGCAGTGCCCAAAGGACAGCAGAACTAATACAACCCAGACTGCTCTGATTACTGATGCATCTTCTCAAAGAGCCTTGCTTGCTCCGGTAACAGCTAGTTTCACTATTTCCTCCTTTCCACAGTACAGCAAGAAGTCCCTCTAAAAGCAGCCACACTTGGAAGCCAGATGTCCTTGAACATTTTCCGAACCAAGCAGCAGCACACAAAACCCCAGAGAATTCACAAGCGCCAGCCCAGAGAGAAAGCAGCACGTCAGTGTGTGCACGCCTGGGACCTCTGCGGAGTGAAATGCCCTTTACACAAGTACATGAGGAACCAAAGCGTAGCTGTGACTCCGGCTAAGCCACCAGCCAACGGAACAGCTCCCATATGTCCTCCAAAGCAGAATACACTCAGACACACATCTTTTCCCTGCATAGGGAAACGAATGGGAATCTTCTATCTGAGTGACTTCAGCCGCTTCCCTGTCTCTTCTCACCACCTTTCTATTCCCAGTCCTTTCAAAGTCCTCTGCAACAGCTCCACATCCTGGCAAAGGTTGATTTTCCCAGGCACTGCTGAAAATAGGGTTGAAAGGCACTGGTTTGCTCAGGCAGCACAGTGTTCTGCCTCTGTCCTGGACACTACAGGCAGGTCTTGACTGATCACAAACAGGAGAAATTCAAGGTATGTTTTCCTTGCAAAAAAACCCCTCACCCTCTATTTGTGCAAATACATTGAGAACTCACATGAAACACAGACATTCAGTTAAACAAAAGAACCACTACCACCAGCCAACACAGTTGAAAAATGGTTGTTTTTTTTTTAAAACCTGTTATTAATTATGAATGTAAGATAAAGCCCACATCAGAAAGTTCTGAACAGACAGCCTCACATTTTCTTTCAAAACGGTGAGGGCTACAGACAAGTTACAGAATTAACCAAAGATTCTGGCATGACTGTAGGCATGTCACAGCATGGGCACCTGTGAGCACAAAGTCAAGATCTTCAAAGGCAGAGAAGACCATAGGTCCCCTGGTGCTAAACAGTAGAAGAAGGATTTGTGGATAGACTCCTTTCCTAGGCAAGGCTGAACAGTCTAGCCAAGATGAACCAAGCCAGGGCAGCAGAACTACAAGAAATGCCACCTTGCCAGATTTTCAGTTGTGGAAAATACAGCTACAGCCATTAAAATTTTAATTCTATTTCTTTTTTTTCAGGTTTTGTCTTTTTCTTGGCTGCTTCTTTGGCCTCTGCACAGCATTCTTAATGCTGGCAGGAGGCAGTCTGAGAGTTATTTCATTGTCCTCAGCATCATCGTCCGCCTGAGAAGCTTTCCGTCGCTCGAGCACTGCTGGAGTACAGACTGGAGTAGGATCCTGAAGAGATCAGAAAAACACGATTCATTGCAAAGCATCGTCCAGAGAAAGCTGTCACTGCCTCTGTGGTACCACAAGACACCTCAGTCCAGCTCTCCTTCACAAATTCCACATTGGGGAAAAAAAAAAGTTTTCTTTTTAAAACTAGCTATTTTTGTGGACAGTATTTCTTCAGACAAAAGCATCATCTTCAAAAGAGTATGTGCAAAAAGCAAATGTAAATTAATTCACATTTTCTAACATGTCATCATGCACATTTGCTTTCTAAACTTTTTATTTCCTGACTCAAAGCACTAAGAAAGCCAAGATGTAAACAGTGAGGGGGGAAAAAAAAAAAAAAAGTATAATTGAGTCTGGCACACAGAAATGCCACATTCAAGCACACAGCAGAACTGAAGCATCCCAACTTCCATTATACCAGTGAGTTCTTGGGACTCAGCTGACTGAACATATGAGTTATCCTGCCTTCCCCACAACCAGCCCTGTCCCAATTACCACAAATAAATCCAGTAACATAAAAAAAACCCCCACAAACCAAAAAACAGAAAACTCACAACAGTGATGGAACAGAATAGAAACACAACCCAACAAACTTTTCAGACTGTCAGTGCCCTAAATCTCAGTCCTGATGACCTAAGCTTTCCTTTCACCCTACTGCTAGTTTTAGCTGGCATTAGTTTTCAAAATACTGCAGTACCACATCTGGAGAGGAGGAAGGAGGAGGAAGAGAATCATATGTAAATGGGGACTGATAGCACTAGACTGCATTAATGGTTTAACTTCCTTTTTGTCAGAACACACTGGTATAATAACATAGGGCAGAAAAACAGAATGACGCCAGCAAGGAGATCATTCTGTACTGGTTTGAAGCAGAAATGTAGGTGCTGTACAGGTGACTGCCCACAGCACCCTGCATTCCTCCTGCTTCAAGTTAGTGCTGAACAGCAGAGGCTGACTGCTAACACATCGCTGTCTGGATGCACCTCAGGCCAAGCACTGCCAGTTACAACATGCAGAGCAGAGGCCTTTGCTGCTAAATACTTCCCAGAGGAGAAAGAACTGAGAGGATCCAACCACCATCCAAGAATCAAGAGTGTTAATACTTCTCAAAGGAGCTACTTTTGGCATAGAAATCTCTCAAGCGAACAATGTCAAGATTTTCGGGTGTGGAAATTAGTATGAGGAAACCAGTTGCAGACCTGAAACATCTGCCCCAGTATGAATAGTGGGGTGTGATGATGGGCACTACCAGGACTCTTCAGTCTTACCTGACTGCTCAAAGAAACGTTCAGTTTTGCCTTCTTGGATGTTTTAACATTTTTTCTCATTATGGAAAGCTCCTGTGCAGCCTAGGAAGCAAGAGACATCAGACAGATCAGTACAAACTTCCTTGGGTGAAGATGCAAACAATACCTTAAGAGTCTATAGGTTTCTTTGTTTCATAGCTACAAAATCTTTACTTCAGCAATTACATTTGAATTAATAAAATGACTTTCAGTGCCAGAGAGGGGATCTGATTTAAAAAAACCCACCCAAAACAATGTACGATGCTCCTGTGCATTTTGAAAAAATACTGCATTAAACAGCATTGCTCAAAATTCAAGTCCTTCACCAAAACACTCTGCAAATGAGCAGTACACTTCATTAGACCAGGACCTGCCTTCAGATCCCTACCCTGCCAAAGCCTCCCACAGGGCTTGGAGAAAGCCCTGTTGCTCTTCTGTGATCTACAGGCGAAAATGGAAACCACAGGATATTCAACTCCTCACACTAATGGAAGAAAAGGAACGTCTTCACTTTGCTGTCCCTTGCTCACTTGTCTAAAAGTAAACCCATGCATACATACAGTACAAGCCAGCAAGGGCACAAGCTAATTTCCAGGCACTTCTCTACAGTTAAGACAAGTAAGTATTCCCGGTGCTCCAGCTCTTTTACCAGTTCCACACAAAACACATATTTAGCACAACCTTAGAAACACGTTTTGCATAAAACAGTCATCAAAATGACATTCAACTTACAAATCCTGGGAAGTCGTAATTGAGCCCCTTTTCAGCCAGCCTCTTCCGTAAACGCCTCTCCTTCCGCAGCAGTCGCTTTGTCATCTTTGCCTTCTGAATGAGCGAACGGACCTTATTGTACCGCCTGACCGCTGGCTGAGAAGGCTTCAGAAATATCTTGTTACTGTTTTTGAAGAGGTTTTCATGGACCCTTTCAGGAGGTATGAACTGACCTGTATCATAAGCATACATTATCAAGTTATAGCAGAGGTACCCTTCCCACCAGATGCACTCAGGTAACACTGTTCAGCTCTCGTTATGCTACCCGCTGCCGTGGCAGAGCACACACAGGCACAGCACTTCATCAGCAGAGAAAACAAAGTTATGACACACTCCTTAGTAAGAGAGCTGATAATGGATGGGTGGATGGATGGACTTCAGTTTCACCCAGAAAACAGTCACACACTTGTTTTTCAAAAGTTAATGCATATATAGCTCATAATCCTTTACAAAGCAAGTCTGAGAAACTTGCTAATGTCATTAAACTTTTAATCAAAAAAGCCCTTTATGTCTAACTATACAGACAGCAGCTGCAACAGTTACAAAAAAACCCAAAGAATTTTCATGTTAAAGGAACTGTATCCCCAGCAAACCCCACCACTCTCTGAGATTTGAAGGCTCTTCAGAGGAACCCGGACAGGCTTGATTGATGGGCTGAGGACAATTACATGGGCTTCAACAAGGCCAACTCCTGCGCTTGGGCTACAACCCTGTGGCCAAGCGCTACAGGTTTGGGGCCAAGTGGCTCGAAAGCTGCTCAGCAGAAACGGACCTGGGGGTGATGACCTAGAGGTCAACAGCCAACTGAACGTGAGACAGCAGTCTGCTCAGGTGGCCAAGGCGGCCAATGGCATCCTGGCATGTATTGGGAATAGTGTGGCCAACAGAGCTAGAGAAGTGATTGTCCCACCATACTCTGCACTGGTGAGGCTGCAGTGAGTACTGTGTGCAGTTCTGGGTGCTGCAGTACAAGACAGACATCAAGGTGCTAGAGCGGGTCCAGAGCCATCTAGATGTGGTGCTAAAGGATATGATGCAGTAGTGGCCCTGGTAGTTAACCATTGGACTTCATGATCTTAAAGGTCTGCTCCAACCACTGAGATTCTGTGATTCTGATTCTGTGACTTCATGTTACACAGCTACCCCACAAGCATTATCAGCCTGGAGGAAAAACAGCAGTAGTGACCTAAAGGCAGATAAGGATGTTCTTTACACATGAAGAAAAGCTCAGCCCCACAGAAAATCATGTGGGGACAAAATTTCATAATAAAAACCCTAAGATTCTCCAAACAGTCATAAAAATAAAATCAATAACTGAATTTCATTTGCACATTGGAGGACTTACACTTCAGCCTATACTTACACTTTAGGAGTCTTTCAGAAAACAGGTAGTTGTTCATTGTGTCTGCAACAATCTTGGCCACATCATCGGACTCAAATTCTATAAATCCATAACCTTTGCTAGCTCCAGTCTGCAAGCAACAACAGAAAGACATCCAAAACAATGCTTCCACACATGAAGAACTATATTAAAACTACTTCATGCTACCAAAATCACAGCCCATTGTCCTGGTTTCACTGGAATAGAATCACAGGCCTGCCATGGTCTGTAGGCCATGAGGCAGTTTTGAGGCAGTCAGGGCAGCTGACCTGAGCTGTCTCACAGATTATCCCATCCCATAAACATCATGCGCAGTATAAAGGAGGACGGCTGCAGAGGATAGGACCTTCACCTGCTCTTCTTTCTCCCCATCTCTGGAGAAGATCACTCATCATTCTGCTCCTGAGCACTGCCTTCCTGGTTATTGTGGCCACCATACATTTACTGAGCCAAGTATAACTTTGCTTTATACTGGCGCTAGCTTGGCTGTTTCATTAAATCTGTTTTCATTTCAATCTGTGAGTTTCCTCTCCTTTTCCTAATCCCCCTTCTCTGCTGGGAAGAGGTCACTAAGTGATAAAGCAACTGCTATATTTTAGCCCCAGACAGGGGCTAAACCAACACCCATTTGCAGCTAAACACAAGTAACTTCATAACATTCAGTAAAACCACAAAATGCAGCAGATTTTATCTTAAACTGGTATGATGTTATGTGCAAATATGCACTTACATAATAAAAACCGCTGACCAATATTTAAGGAAAAAAAAAAAAAGCCCCACAACTGTCCTGCATTACTGCTGTTCTGTATTTTTTTCTACCAAACTTACACAACAATATTATGACATTTCACATTCTACCTTGAGTTAGCTTGTTCTGTCAATGCTTTTCATGTAAGTGTACTTAGTTTTGGGAAAAAAGGGGCTACATTAACCTTCACTGAAATTGCCTATTTGCAGTAACAAAATCATAGAATGGTTTGCAGGGGGGGGTGAGGGGGTGCCTTTAAAAATCATCCTGTCCCAAGCCAGAAACAGCTCCTGGTAAACTATCAGCCTTATTTTTGGTTTGGAATTATTATTTTCAGGACAAGTCATTACGCGCGGTGCCCCCGTCTGCCCACTCGTGGATCTGCAGCGAAGCTTCCCACGTGGTGCGCACTGAAGGCAGAACACGGGGCAGACGGGCAGCGACACGCGGAGCTGCTGAAGGCGCTTCAGGAACGCGCTCTGTTCGTTCACCAAGTCGGCAGCCTGTGCAAAGAAGTCCCCGAGGCTCGAATGGGCTGCCAGCCTGGCCCAGCCTGAGGCGTCGTCTGCGAGCGCGCTGCAGTGTCCTGGGCACCTCACGAGCGGTAACAGCAGGGAGCGAACCAACGAGTTCGGAAGCGCCCGGGGCTCCCGGCGACCGGAGCTTTACCTTCTTACTCCTCGAGAGCCGGAGCCGCGTCACCTTCCCGAACTGCCCGAAGTACTCATGGATCTGCGGCTCGCAGAGCCCCCGCGGGAGGTGCCCCACGTACACCACGCCCGGCGTCAGCTCCTCCTGCGGGGCAGAGAGCAACCACGTCAGGCCGGCCGGGCCACCCCCGCCCCAGAGCCCCACTGTAGGGCACCGCTCACCTTGGCCGCCCGCTTGTTGCAGACCCGCTGCACCTTCTGCTGGACCTCGCGCTGCAGCCGCGGCTCCAAGGCCAGGAACGACGCGGACGATGCGGGTACAGGCGCAACCCCCTCAACCACCGCCATGCTGCCCTCCGCAGCCGCTAACGGAAACGCGTCACATCCCTGGCACGCGGCGAGGGCGCGCAGGCTCAGAGCGGCGGGGCGCCGTCTCCTAGCAACAGGCCCGGCTCTGCCGACCCACCCACAGCACGTCTCGTAGCGACGCGGTGCTGTCACCAGGTAGCGGGGCCCTCGCGCGGCGGCGGCGGCAGCGGCTGCCTCCCTAGGCCTGGTCTCGCCGCAGCGGAGCCCTGAAACAGGACACTTCCCACCCCGGGGCCAGTAGCTCCCGCATGGTGTACCTTCCCCTCCGCCATCTCCTGGCTCCTCCGGCCGATCAGGCAGTGCGCGGGGCAGTCCCCGCGCCGGCGGCACTGGAAAGCCCCCTGGGGGCGCGGGAGGCCCCAGAGGCGGGAGGTAGCGGCGGGCACCATGTCGGTGAGCGATATGTTCATCGCGCTGCAGGGCGTCCTCACTGCCGACCAGGACATCCGCGAGGTGAGCGCGGGGCCGGGCGAGGCCGGGGGCGGGCGGGGGACGCGGGGCTTGGCCCGGCCCGGCTTGACGGCGCTGTTTGTCCGCAGGAGATCCGGAAGGTGGTGCAGGCGCTGGAGCAGACGGCCCGGGAGATCCTGACGCTGCTGCAGGGCGTGCACCAGGGAGCCGGCTTCCAGGACAGGGAGTCCCGAGGGGACGCTACCGCCGCGCTCCGCTTTCCTAGGGAGCGAGGTAAAGCTGACCG
>JANHGN010022071.1:53012-65247 GCA_024605025.1 Megaceryle maxima | reverse complement strand
TAACTCAGTTTTCCAGTGATAACAAGTACTGAATCATCCTTATTTTGATGAGTCTAGTATCTAACGCTATTCCCTAGCAGATGAACCTGACTTTCATCAGAGAAAAATAGAGACAGATAAAATCTTCCCTCTTTTTTAACAGAAAATGCTGGGAAAGCCAGCTGTTCCCCTCAGCTGTTCCCCTTAGCCCTTCACAAAAGAAGTCCAGAGAGATTCCGTTCATTTCTCTAATTCACCTGTATGAAGAAGGTATTGTTGAAAATGACCCTCTGTAAAGAGCAGCAATGCAGGGACAACAACAAAGCACAAGGAAAGAATATCACCTTAAAATATCATTGACAAACTGAAATTTATTAGAATGTCATTGAAGAATATGACAATTTGAATAGAAAGAATGGTGGTGGCAGAAAATTAACTTAAACACTGTTAAATCACTATACCAGAGGCCTCTGTTCATTCAAGAAATGTGCTGTCTGGAGATCTTTTGTGCTGCATTTAAATATCCACAGTAGTGGCTGCGAAAATGTCACCTTCTTTCTTCAGAGAACCAGAAGATTGTCCTTTCTTATCAGACTCTAACTTGGCAACAGCAATGCACACACACACACGACTTCCCAGGCTTGATTATTGCAATTCATTATACCTAGGAATGAAGCCATTTGCCTCGAGAAAGCTCCAGTTATACCAACCCGTTCATTCAGCAGCCAGAGCTGCCAGCTCCCCACTATCAACTTTCCACCCTATTCTCTCTGCCCTGGCTCCCTGCAGAATACACAGTCCAGTTCCAGGGTCTTATCTTTCTTGATGGGCTTGGGCTGCCTAATCAGAAACCACCACTTGATCTGGCACTGACTGGTGCCAGCTGCTGAGCACTGTATGCACCTGGAGACTGGGCTGACCGCTTCCTTACAGATGGGTGCTCTCTACCTATTTTCTAAGGCAGCTCCAGCATTCTTTGCCTACTCAAACTGTCCACTGAAATGAGGATGTTTTGCATGAACTCAAAAGGAGCAAGATCCCAATCTCTTTCTTCTCCTGAAGAATATTTAGTTAATTAAGATGCTAAAATAGAACTGAGGTTTTATAGCTATTATCTACATTATTATTATATGTCAATATTTTTATCTGAAAGTAGCATCTTACATAATTAAGGTTCATAAATGACTGCATAAGTGCTGCTTGCCACTGTTATTATACAAACATAGATTCTGACATCAGAGACTCGTGAGACTGAACTCACACAGCATGCACCAAAAGTGTCTGACATTAGCTAGTGGCAAATGTCTAAACAAAGAGGATTGAAACTGGATAAGCATACAGAGACAATTTCCTTTATATCCTTCCCACTTTCCTACAGTCTTTTCCTTAGGATCTTCCTGAAGGAAGTGCCAATGTTTTTGTGTTTAACAGATATTTAGTATATTATATCTAAATCATGCATATTATGTAGAAAATGGTTATGAAAAAACAGTCATTCTCCTTGCCTACAAGAATAGATATAAGAATAGATATAGATAATAATAGATATAAGAATATAAGTATGAGACTAAACTAAATTAGTATTATAAAAACAAAAATTAAAGGGTCAACTGGTCCACAGCAAGCCAAGTGGAGATCAAAACAATTTATTTTCTTCATTCTGCAGTATATATATGTTAGCTATCTTAAGGAACAGAAGCTCTCTGACAATTTTCAAATTCTCTCCTAGGAAGGAACAGCAGCAAGTACATTGGTCCTGGTTACACGCACAGTTCAGCCATGCTGAAGCCAGAGCAAGGCCAAGGTAAGTGTTGCTTACTAACACACAGCAAACCCCACTGTGTTAGTGATTAAGGAAGAATGTCAGTTATACCTCTATCACTAATCTTTATATTCCCCATAAACAAATATCCTCTCCATACACATTGCTGAAAATGGGAATGTAGCATGGCGGTACTAGGTCACATCAAAGATGATTTCACTTCCACCTTTGATGGCAAGGGAAAAATGTAAGGATAAGGAGATTGTATGTATATTTCCCATCCTGCAGTCATTTGCAGTGCTGGGGCATTTTGCAATTAGCAAATGTTTTCCACTTCTGGACTTCTCTTTTTTGAGATGCAAGTACTAAAAGAGTAACTTCATTGTTCAGTTTGCCTTTCTGACTGTTACTGACCACTAAGTTGACTTTTTCATACAACTGTCATAACATGAAATTTTCTCAGTCATAATATTCAGCTTAGAACTCATCATTTCATGCATGATTGCATCATTTATATTAAACTTCACCTGACATTTTCTTTTCTCAGTCACTTAATCTTGTAAGGTTGCCTTGCAATTCTGGCTGGTTTTTTTCAAATTATCTATTCCAGAACAGATAGAAAATATTGTATGGGCAATGAAAATGAAAATAAAACACTACAATTCATAGTAGAAATGCCATACAATGAAAACAAAACAAACAAACAAGTGTATTTGCATTTTGGAAAATAAATTGAGATCATATAAGAGCATTAAATAATCAACAAATTTTGACTCATTTATTCTAAAACAGAGAAGACAGTTTATGCAGCATTACAAAAGGAATACATGTGATCCACTGGTTGGCTCAGATTCTTTTTAAGCAATAGCACAAATATTTAAGTAAGAATCTAGTAAGAAAAAACATATTCTGATCCCATTATAGGTAAAGTACTGGAAATCTAATGAATGTACTGTCCCACTCTACATTCATTGAACTTTGGATGGTTTATCTCCAAACCTCTAGAGATGCTTCTGTTACTAACTTTCCTACTGGTAATAGAGGAATTAAGGTTTAATATTTTAAACCAAACCTTTTAATATCCTAAACAATTGTAGAAAACAAGTAAAGGACAAACAATGGGATTTTTTTTTTTACATATAAGATGGTTTTTTGGCAGGTAGTACACCATAAATAGCTCCTTGGAAATGTGGCCATTAAAGGCAACTCCCTGACACAAAGCTGGGACAAACACAGCTCTAGGAATATTGCTTGCTTTTCATTGTGTAATTGGCATTTCTCAGAGCAAGGATTTTGAATCAGTGACCAAGCAGAAATGTTACTGTGACACTAACCTTCTCAGCTACCTGAATATAACTACAGACGCTCAAGTGAAACATGAGTTCTTTCTCCTTCAGTTGAACAGGTATTACACCTCACAAACAGGTTAAAGGTCTCTTCTGCTGGTTAACCAAATTTTGGTGATTGCCAGGCTGGCTCTAGTACAGCCTTCTGGCAAAATCTTGACAGTTTACTCCCAAAGTATCCTGTACTGAGGGTACAATGACCAAAGGCTAGGCTAGGCTTGAGCTCAAAGGATAAGACTGCAGCCATGGAAAAATAACTGCTTCATTGCTGTCTTTCTCAGTGGCTGACATGGAAAGGAAAAGGGTATGGGATGTTGACTGCTGTAACAACAGTCACTTAAAAACAGAGCTGAAAAATGTCAAATGTGACTATAAAGTAGCTAGAGAAAATAAAGATGCATTTTAAAATGTTCAAAACATGCATACTTACATGGTTGGCTGGATTTCCTACTGAGTGCTTGGCAGAGATACTGGACCACAAGATTTCCTACTTCCTCATAATACCTGGTGTTATTTATTAGGTTGCTACCTATATTGTTAGTGCTAGAAGTAGGATTGAATCTGGAAGCAGTGTTCCTTTAAATCCATACTAGAAATCAATATCTAAAAGTCTTTTCAAGGATAGAATATGTGGTTGTAAAGTAAACAAAGGAGCAGCAGAATGAATGACAGCTTTACTAAAACATTAGGCTTCACCTAAGGCTAAAATCATGTCTAAGTGAAATAAAATTGCCAGTAATGATCTTGGTCATTAATGTTTAATTATGCATTTCATTATGTAAAGTTCTTATAGTAAAAGAGTTCATTAGTAACAATTAAGAGTGCCTCTCTTCTAACTTCTATGCACCTGTTCTTAATTACTGTGGTATTGAAATCAATACAGATAAATGCTTAAGTACTTCACATTCTACATAACATGCTGTACACAACTAGGACTACAAGACCTTCAATGAGCTCTGCTGACATTGGGTATGCCTCCTGCTGTTCAACACCATACGGCTATTAGCTGATGAGCAAGTTAACATCTGCTAAAATATGTTCCTATTTGTTCTAAAATGAGGTCAAATCATATCTTCCTATAAAATCCAAGTTTCATAGTGAAGACAGCAATTATCTGAATATTAAAATTATCTTTGTAAGCCATTTAAAAATAATATTTTTTTTTCCTACTGCTTTTAACTTCTCTGATAGAGAGTCTCTGTCACTATTATACATAACTGTTATGTCAGTTTTCATGGCATTCATTACCACATGATGCCCTGACAGAAATAGTTGCTAGGGATAGTAATTTCAAACATGTTGCTACTTAAAGCCATTATAGCTAAGAAATGGTTTGTGGTAAAGTGAACCTCAAGCATACCAGGCACCTGTAGGAAGTCCAGCATGGCTTTCTAGATTGTATCTGATTCCTCAACTGTGAGGCAGGTATTAGGCATGCTTCAGGCAAAATGTGGCTTCAGGTGTCCTTCCAAGTCCTAGGCCCATTCTGGTTTAGTCTTAGGTGTACTTGAGTGAAACCATCCACACTGCCTTTATCTCTTCCCTGGCCATCCTCCCACTTATTCAAGCTACAGCAGCATTAGAGCAATGGCTCTGTGCAGTGAATGGTCTTTAAACCACTTAAATCTATGACCTGATCCATGTGGTCACTCATGTTCTAAGCAAAAGGATTTTGACATATGCTGTCTTTCACCTGTCCCAGAAATCACAGTATTCTCTCTCCCTGTAAAAGGAAAACATGGAAAGTGTGGAAATATCATGGCACCAATATAGCACCAGGAAATATGAGCAGTAGTCCATGTAGCCTTTTTAGCACTAAAAAATAAAACTGATCCATGATACACTAATACACAGAAATAACAGAATCAATGTATTTTTCATAGGAACCCAAATGAAAGTTTATTTCCAGTTATGCCTTAAAGGTATCATTTCTCCATAATAAACTATAGCATCTTTTTTACGTGAGAATAGAGCTCTCAAACACATGCTCTTACACAAAGCATTTCAGTTCATCCGGTACTAGATGTACTAAATATTTGCTGGTATCTCAAGACAAGGCCACAGATTTTTCCTTTGAGATTCACAAGAAGATGAAAGAGGGCAAAACTGTCTTCATATGAGTCTAGCAGGAGGAACCTTCGAAGATAAAATGACCAATGTAGCAAATACGCACAAAGCATAAGAACAAAACAATATTCTTGATTGTGGGGAAGTTAGGAATTGGATCTGAACATTTCAGACTCAAGTAAACACTAACAAACCATATTAACACTGGCAAACAACAGCTATGGCTTGCTTCTAGTACAAATTAAAGGCTATTCTTTAGGGGCTTTTTCTGAAATATGATTTATAGATGCCACATCTGCAAGTCATATCTTCATTTCATTGCTCTGCTGGTCTGGCTTTAATGTGCATTTTTAAACATGAATCTAACAATCCAATAGTATTTATTTACAATGTTTATTTAAATTATTGTTTTGCATTAATTTCTTTACATTTTCTTTAATTAAAATAATAATTCAGATGAACAGTCCTGAAAAATCACTTTGTTCAGAAGAACAATATCAACACTGCAAAAAAGTCTGCAACATAATTACACTATCAATGTTTTTTTAAATTACGCAGACAATTACAGTTTGTCTTCACAGAAAAAAATACTCTAGACAAAAATAATTGTCAGATTTAATCACAGAATCTGCTTTATTCTCTTACTCAAAAGCAGCAAATGTCATTTAAGGGCTTGGTTTAGTCCTTGTGAAAGACTAAGGAAGAGAAGAGAGTAACATCCTTGCAGTGGACAAGCATTCCTGCTTTTATGCTCTAGCTCATTAGAGACTGTTTGCTTCTATTTCTGGGCCTTTCCTGCATAAACTGCTAGTTATATTGAACTGCATAGCAATTTTGTAACATGCACAAATTGCATATAAGTCTCCCTTTCTCTTTGTCCAGAATCCCAGATTTGTGTTTCAGTACAAGTCTTTTGTCTGGTTTGGGATCAATCACCGGGACTCCACTGCTGTAAAACAACTGTAATTGTTCACTAATCTTCCAGTACAATAGTTTTGTCTTTCATGAAGTAAAATTGATTTTCCCCTATCTGAGGTTCTGAAGAACTAGAATGTGCACCTTTCTTGATTCTTAGCTCAGGATAGGAAGTAATGGAGAAGCTATGAAAGAAGTAGCTTTTAGGACACCAGAAATGGCAGTTTTAGGTGCAAAAGTCTGATATGGGTGGGCTGCATATTGCATAGTAACTAGGTAGCAGTTTGAAAATAGGAGAGCAGTTTTACTTCTGTGATGACAGAGTGTCTTTGATAATAAATGGTTATTTAAATTTTGGGAATTACATCCTTGAGGAGCATTTATTTCTTTTCTCTGGAGAGTTTCACAACAGTTTGTATAGTACAACAAATCTTTTCAGTTGCAAGAGAGGTACATTTTTTCCACTATGTTTCAACTAGGTGGGAGAATTAGAAGAAACTTTTGAGTTGAACAATAGTTACTGAGTAATTTACATCTTCTTTTTCAAAGACTAACAGACCCAGGAATAGAGACCACTTCCATCAGAATAGTTCCTATTTTCTGGACAGATGGTAGCAAGAAGCGTTGGAAATCAGATTAATATCCTGTGGTGTTTTTTACCAGCTCCATGGTTACTGATATTTCAAACACTTCTCAAAGCCTTTTGAGAATTTTCTGTTGGTAATATTAATATATGTGATAGCTGTACCTAATATTCTTTTAGACCATTACAAAAAGGAGTCAAATCTTGGTTCTCCTCCTTCATATAACTGAAGTTCTGTGACAGTGCCCTACCTAGAAAGTAACATTTGAGGAGCTATATTGTTTCCATTCCTTTCCAAAGTTGTCTGGGAGCGGCTGTACAAACCTTGCATAGCCACCAATCAAAGCCTGAAAAAAATGATGTCTTCTTAGTTTGAATTTAGTCTAGACGTGAACCTTTTATCCACCATCCACCTCACCTACTTTGCCGTAAAAATGCAAATTTTTTTTAAGCCTAGCATATAATTAGTGTTCCAGAACTAGAACCCAGTTCCACATGGCTGCTCTTCATCTAATTTCTTGTTTTCTCCATTTTCTTTCCACTGAGAAGATACTCAAATAATTGCACTAACGTTCTGTGGGCAGGAAAGAAAGAGATAAATCAGCTAGGTATACCACACTTATTCCCAGGTCTGCAAAATAATTCCCTTGATAGCCATTTTTCTTACCGTTTGCTCCTAATTTCAGAACTGTTTGCATTAATAATGTATCTGTACATCTAGATATTACTACAGCAGGGCATAAGCTCTGCTAGTAAAGTTAAACGGTCACTGTCTGCCCAAAATTCATCTTCTCTATGGATTCTACCCATATGGTTAGTTAGAAGCAGTAATAAGGAGTTTACTTACATCTATACTGCATTGATAAATAGAACAGGGAATTTGTACCACAAATGACAAAGTATCACACCCACAAAAGAGCAAAAGTGTAACACAGAACTTTGATGGTTCTAGATTCTAGTCCTCATTCATATTACATAGTCCTTTATCCAAAATAAATACTCGTGACTACAAAAAGTTAAACATTTTACAGAGGTGTTACCCACTAGATGGTGGTGTCACTGTTTATGATTGTTTCCATCAGCTGGAATCTGCAGTCTAAGTCAGGCACTGGAAAACTGAAAACTTTTAAAGAGTGTTTTATACACAGCTTAGAAAGGCAGCACTGGAATATCTGATCCATGGACACTTGCAATTTGGGGTCTCCTGATACTGTGGTTCATCTGTAATTTCTTTTAGCATCAGCAGGACTTAGCTAAGCATGCAAGGAAGGAGCCTGAAATAAA
Organism: Megaceryle maxima; assembly: GCA_024605025.1. Lineage (NCBI taxonomy): Eukaryota > Metazoa > Chordata > Aves > Coraciiformes > Cerylidae > Megaceryle > Megaceryle maxima. Next base: position 57,311 of record JANHGN010022071.1, on the reverse strand, counting down.
TACCCTTTGTGCTCAACACAGCCAGAGTATGAAGGTCACTTTAAGAAAAAGGAACTCAATACATGCCAAGAAGAAGAGGCCAACATAATATAACACACTATTATCCCAACACACCATGATATACCCAGCTTATTGGCAAGAAATGCTCACAAATAACAAGAGAGATTGAGTGAAATCCCTCTTAACATAGGTGTTTGGAAAGCAAAGCAACTGGAAACAAACCCATTCCACCAGGGAGAAATCTTGATCTCTTCTTATGAAATGGCTGACATGTGAGTTGTCTTAGACCAGGACACAGGAGGGGAACACAAAATGGAGCAAGCTGGTTTCTAGATGCCATAGTTACTTATTTCTTTGAAATAAATATGTTGTGATACTTATCTTATTACCATGAGATCTGCTCTTTATATATATTTATAAGCTAGAGGTGTGCTAAATGTTATTTTAAGGATCTGTTAAATTGCTCTACATGCTGAAAACCTGAACAAGATGAGGTTATAATCAGTAGTGTATTTTTCTGGATTATTTCACAACTTTATTTACCACATTTTTAACTGACTTGGATTGTCGTAGAACTGACTGCAGACCGGGGTTGCCACAGGACAGGTACTGTAAATAATGCACAAGACATGAACTCATTCAACTCTGCAGATATGGAAAGGCTTAAGAGAACTACACAGCTAATGAACAACACAAAATCTACATGAGATTTCAGAGTACTAACAGCTTAATCTCAAAAAATCATGTTTTGGTCTTCACTTCTGCAGAGATGAGTGAGATGGGTGCTTTTGGAAATACTTTTGAACAAAAGAACAGATCAGTTGAGAAAACAGAATTGGTATTCCCCATTTGCTTTGTCAGCTGAATGGAATCAAGATAGAATGAGGTATTAAATATCATTACTATGAGGCTAAAGTGGAAGACCTCTATTCTATTAATGCCAGCATTAAAAGTGAAGTGAAATCCAACTCACAGTGCAAGGTAAATTCCTGCATAAGAGAAGAAAATCCATGAGCTATGGCAGTTGTCTGAAAACCTTATTAGTTCAATGAATCACATTTATATAGACATTAATAATTAGATTATAAATAAGGCAGTCAGAATAATTTAAAGTAGACCATCACATAATACTCAGTATGTCAATGTTATTACCATAGTGTTACAATGAGTGAAGTTTAATAGAGAAATATAAGACACGTACAGAAAGTAATTGAGATAAAAGAGCACAGTAAATTGGTATAGTACTTCAGAGTGATGAGCCACAGTTATTAACTTCAACAGTTACAAACTTATAGAGCGAGTTCTGCTTCTCTTATCCAAATGAATGACTGTATTAAAGCAAATAGTCCACATTTCTAATATAATTTCCCTACTTCATAAATCTGGAAGGTTTGTTAAACATCCCACCTGGATTTTCTGCAGTGCTGCACTGCTTGTGTTGAATGTTTCTTCTGCAGCATTAATTGCGAATGGGGAAATTCCTTGCAGTACTGTAGAGTATCTCTGCACTTTGAAGTGTCTGTCCTGAATGTAGCAGACATGCAATCAGCCTACCTCAAAGCTAAGGACATTCACGGATCTCAAATGAAGCAAAGTCATTCTTTTTTTTATGTCTCCCTTATATTAAAAATACCTCTACTTTACTATCCCTGGAGTTATCTCATATGCTTCTGCCCATTTGAGTGGCTTCTTTGGAGGGAGATAAAGAAAACTGCCTGGCTGTCAAGACAGCATTAATAAAGAAAAAAAAAAATAATAAAAGGAGAAAGTAATCCCTTAAGATACAGTAGTGGACTTGTTTCTACATTTCAATGTGAAAAAGCAGGAGAGGTTTTGCATAACCAAAACAATTGCCATTATAAGAAATAAATCCCATCCAGAGAAACACTGTAAGTGTAGCAAGCAAGCCAACATCATTACACCTTGGAATGATTTATATCAAATATTTTCTGGAGAAGAATTTCCATTAGAGAGGGATGTGTAAAGGCTCGGCTTTTGGTTTAAGGAGCAAAGGATATTTCCTGACTTGTTGGCTTTGGAAGTCAGCTCAATGAGATTTTATGATTAATCAGAAAATGCACAAAGTGAAATGCTTATATGGTAGGATATCCAGCAAAAACCATGTCAAGCTCCTCCTGTGAGGAGCTCACACATCCTGTGAGCTCTTCCACTTGTCCAGATGTCTTTGACTTTTCTAAAAGCCCAATCAAAATTCTCTGGCCTTATTGCACTGATGGTTTGTGAGTAGCTACCTAGTCTTAAAATAGTTTGAAAAATGAGGGTGACCTGATTTTCCACCCATCCACAACATCCAGCAATTATTTCTTCTGTTTCCCAAAAAATCTTCCCTCCTGCTAGTTGCACGTGTTCCTTCTGCAGCTTCTTCTTCATGCCACCTTCTTTAATCCCAGAGGGCTGCCCCTATGAGTCTGAACATAAGGAAAAAAATGTGTAAAGATGGAAGATGGAATTACTGTTAGGACATATATATGCATTTTCCTGCCATTGTAGGAATGTACAGACTATCAGTCCGGGTCACTCTGTCTCTGGAAGAAATTCAAGAATTTATCTGTAAGTCTTGTTTTCCTATCTGCTTTTCTTCAGATGTATCAATGTGAGCTCTGTCGGCATAAATCTTTCAATGAAAGAGCAGCATTCTGCATCCTGTCCCATAATACACACTTTTATGGGAGATTGTCATGTCCGATGAGGGGAATGAGTAGTGTTGATCACCTGTTGCATGGCTCCTCTAAAAATTTTTATCCAGGATGAGATATTTCATAAACACCAAAATAACTTCTTGCTGTTGTGAAGAGTGTCTTTATGTAATTCTGTGTCAGCTTAATTAGAATCTGATAGCACCAGTTCCTTCTGATAAAACCAGATCTATGATATGAAAAACTGTAAAGTACTATTCCAAGCATATACTTATATCTCTTTGGATACAGACCAATTCCTAGGATTTAGTAGAGCAAAATAAACATCTGAAATATACTTTATATTAAAGGAGTCAAAAGGAAAAGAGGCATTAGAGTTTCTTAAATGAGCTATTTCAGCTTAAGAGCACTGTCAGAATTGCATTTCAGAGACAGAAAATGCAATTCTTAACTTCTCACTAAAGTTTTCACACTAGTTTGTATCCAAAAGGGATGTAGAAACCTTGAAATGTTTCATATGATAGAAATCCTTTTCCCCCACTAGTTATACTTTAATCTGTTACTCCTTCCCCTGCCCCCACCAAAAAAAACAAAACAAAACAAAACAAAACAAAACAAAACAAAACAACAAAAAAAAAAAACAAAACAAAAAAAAACAAAACAAAACAAACCACAACAAAACACACACACACAAAAAATATACATACAAAAAAATATAATCATAATGTTGATCATTGAGGTACTTATATAAAAAGGCTCCTCAGGCTTTTATAATTATGTGTGCGTTCCCTTTAGAGTCTGATCCAGTATTCACTGAGATCAAAGAATAGACCTCTTTTGGATGAGACTAGTCACTGATGAGATTGGATGGTATTAGTCACTGAAATGAAGATGCTATGTTACCATATTCTCTGTCCATGTTATGAATCTTAGGTGAACACCCAATTATTAGTTTGTGCTTACATCAAACTTTACAAATTACCACGGTATTATTCACAGTTATAGAGGTATATTTTGTCTTTAATGTTTAGATCTCTTCAAAGTTCTCTCCCTGTTATTAAAAGCCATAAGTAAAAATACTGTTAGTTCATAATCATGCTGCTGAAATGGTATTTCTTTTTTTTTTTACAAAGCTTGCAGTAAGTTGGAAAAAAAAACAATACAAAAATCTGTTCACCCACAAAACTGACACATCAAACTTTATGATTCAGAAGAAAATATCATAAATACAGAAACTTAAGACATTTGCATAACTCAGACAATAAATTTTATGTTACCTACTGCCAGTTTTATCAGTGTTATATTAAATGATCCTTTTCTGCATTTGTTTCATTGAACCCTAATAACAATTGTCTTTCTTTCTGAACTGAAATCACGTTAGCAAGACAAACACTAGAAGAAAAATCTGCTGGGAATGATTTATGAAGAACTTGGTAGAGCAGCTTTTAACAGTACCTAACCCTGGAACCTTAGCTATGACCTACATTAACCACAGAAATATTGCAAATTATTTAAAAAGATGAACTTCAAGTGCCAAAATTTAAAAGCACTAATAACCCCCCGCAGCGAAACACAAAAAAAGAAAACCACGCCCCACCCCCCCCCGGCAAAAGAAAACGGACCAGCACCCCTCAAACCACGG
>JANHGN010022071.1:0-47484 GCA_024605025.1 Megaceryle maxima | reverse complement strand
TTTTTTTTTAAATTTTCATGGCTTTTAATTTTCCTTTTCAGCCTGGACTGGATAATTTTTTTTTTTTTTTTTTTTTTTTTTTTTTTTTTTTTTTTTTGCCTCTATGAGATTACAAAAAGAAAGCCAGTTTATTTTGTAAATTAGCATTTATTGGTTTTAAAGGAAATGGTTGAGGGTACACCTTCTTCATTAGCAAATTACTGAGCTAGCCAGATTTAAATGAACTCTACATTTAAACTAATATGCTGTAAACAGCCATGAATAATGTCACCAAAGCAGCAATTTAAATGCATCTATTTTGGTGGAACAAATATTATAAAAAAGATACTTAGTTCATATTAGAAATCATTTCCTGCCCAACTCAGCATCTTTATATTATCTCCTGTGCTTATGTATTTACTTTTCATATCATTACTGCTGTTGCTTTTCCAGACCTTTTTTTGTTAATAATATGTTTCTTTCAGCCAAGAATATTATTTTCCATAATTGCATCTCATATTAGAACTTTTCAGAAATTAATGGCAATTTGGCACTAGTTGTTGAGGTGATGCTGAGGACATTCTAGGCATACAAAACTAAAAATACGCTGCCAGAAAAGATAATGGGAAGCAGTTCCATTTCCAAATGCAGGTTCCTAATTCAGCTGGTGATGCTGACCAACGCTATGCCAGCAGGTCCTTTCAGAGCACCTCTGAATTCAGTGGAGATAGAAAGGTTCTGTTCTCTGTTGCCCTCTGTGCTTAATTTAGGCATTCTTTGTCTCTGGTGAGACACTTCTTATTGCTCATTAGGGTTGATTCTCAATTTATTTATTTTTTATATCTATATGACTTTATGACCAATGACTTTATATCTATATCTAACTCTAAAAAAATCGTATTTCTTGTAAAAAGTAAATGACGGTATTTTTAGAATTATACAATACAGAGAGTAAATCGGGATTTCCCAGAATGGCATTCATAGTACTTTTGCAGTAAGAACTGACTTACTTACAACTGAGTTGTGCAAGGCTCATAGTAGTCCTGAAGGTGGGTTGGAACACTGTAATTGTAACTATTTAGCCATCTCCTTTCCTGACTCTCCCCACATCTCCTCCACCTCCAAGTACCAATGAAGGATGTAGTAGGTATCTCTGCTGGTTTGAGCTGGGATAGAGTTAATTTTCTTTATAGCAGCTGGCATGGGGCTGTGTTTTAGATTTGTGCTGAAAACAGTGTTGATAATTCAGGGATAGTTTTGTTATTGCTGGGCATTGCTTACACAGTGTCAAGGCCTTTTCTGCCTCTCACACCACCCTGACAGTGAGTAGGCTGGGAGTACACAAGAAGCTGGGAGGGAACACAGCTGGGACAGCTGACCCTAGCTGACCGAGGGATATTTCATACCATATGATGTCATGCTTAGCATACCAAGCTATGGGAAGAAGAAGGAAGGGGGGACATTTGGAGTGATGGTGTTTTCTTCCCAAGTCACCATTATGCATGATGGAGCCTGGCTTTCCTGGGGATGGCTGAACATCTGTCTGCCAATGGGAAGTGGTGAAAGAATTCCTTGGTTTGCTTTGCTTGTGCATTTGGATTTTGTACTAGAGTTTTTACTTATTAAACTGTCTTTATCTCAACCCACAAGTTTTCTCACTTTTACCCTTCTGATTCTCTCCCCCATCCCACTGCAGGGGAGTGGGTGAGTGAGCAACTCTGTGTGGGCCTTAGTTGCCAGCTGGGGTTAAAACACATCAGTATCTTATCTGTTTTCCTCTGAATAAGGTACCAACAGGCAAGTTGAAGCAAGTGAACTAATACAAGCAAATATAATTTAATTTTGCATGGCAATGCCTTGCACTCATTTCTGTCCTCAGTTACAGCTGTAGAAAGCTAGAAAAGTTCCACGTACAAGAATATGACTGAATGTGGAATTTAATTAGTTATCTTATATATCAAGTTAGGAGGAAAGAGCACAAATGTGAAGTTTGAAAACAGTGTCTCCACCAAGCTTTTCTCTTCACTTCTTCCTTACTTACTTACATAATCTATATTTTTACACTATTGGGTATAAACTGGAGGCTGGGAACACTGAAGGCTTCTGGAATAAAAGATGGTGAGGAAGGTTCAGCAACTATTTAGAAGCCCTCAGAAACAACACCTACTGAATGAAAATATTATCATGTTATAGTACTGACATGTATGGGACACCAACTGGGATATGCACCAGTTCATCCTGAGAACCAAACCTCCCTTGAATCCACATTGTGATTGTATACTCATGGTCAAATGCATCTGTGTCCCACTCAGTGGAGGACTTGTCATTCAGCCCCTACTTGGTGCAGTCACTGTGGTTAGCAGAAGAAATTAACTCAGAAAAAAGACCCTGTCCCACCTATGTAGAACTTATCTCTTCCTATTGCTAACTTATCTTCAAGGAGCCAAAGGAGGAGAACAGATACATTGAGAGCCATTAACACCTCCTCCCTCCAGACAGGCCTCTGTTCAGATCTTATCACCACACAAGGTTTGAGACTACAATAGGCGGGCTCTTACAGCATCCTGTAGGCAAGCTTGAGTACCTAGTCCTAAATATTTGATGGACATGCTGCCTATCATATAGTCCATATATTAGCTCTTACAGCATCTGCTGGCCAGTATCAGGAAAAGAAAATATTCCTTTTTGGAGAAGAACTTAACATCCTGTGCTGCTGGGCAGATGAGAGCTCCGGGCAGCTTCAGTTCAGGCTGCTGTTACAGCAACATGGAGTGAGACATTAAAACCATCCTTCTTAAATTTATCTGAAAATTAACTTACATTAGCATAAGATCAGTCAGATCAAAATCTAATCAGAGATTCTCCCTGGGATGACTTTCACTTTTATTGCACTTCATGTTTAGGTCTGCTGATCTATGCTACAGAAATTGCATAACTGTGATCCAAATTTCCTCACAGCTCAAGTGTTGATTCTTTAAAGTTCTTCACATACTTTAGACAGCTAGATGAGAAGCCCAAGTGCAGAGGCTAGTGTTCTTGGGCTGTCTATAAACATTGGTAGAGCGTGGGGGCTAGTATAGCACATGATTCAGAATAGCATCTAAATCAGGTTAATGTGAAGCAGCATGAATATTCCCTTTTCTTCTGTGCCTCTCAAAACTCTGATTTAGGTGGCACAGACCAATAAATAGGGAGGACAAAGACAGCCTTATTTCACCCCTCAACTTTCAGGGATGTTCTAGGTATGAAAGTGGCACCCCAAATACAGTAGCATAGACCTAGATCCATTTATATCAACCTTACTCTGCTTTTGCACAGGTGGAATTCTGCCATGGCCCCTTCAGTCCTGAAATCTTTCTAAAGTTTCTGTTATGGAGTTAGTGCTCCGAAGAGACCTAAAACAATGCAACTGCTTCAGAGTGGTTCAAGGCAGGAAACTCCAACAGCACAGTCCGGCTGCAGAGAACCTGGTAGGGAACTTCCACAGTCTGTAAATAATCCTCACTCCTTTGGCAAACAAAAGAGAAGGTCCAATCAGCTAAGCCACAAAACAGTTCTGTTCATAACTCAGAGAAGAGGAAAATGCTCCACTAACAGCATTTTATAACCTTTGACAAGACAAATCTCTACAGTCTCAGTCCTGATAGTTGCTTCATTTGGTAAAGTCCTTGCTAGGCTGCACTAGAAGTTTAGTGCGTGGAAAGACAGGGCACTTGCCCAGAAGAACTTGCCCTTTGGACTGTGTCAGCGATAATGCTTTTATAAGCCTGTCTCATTTTATGCAGCATTAAGAAAGGGTCTAATACATTTCATGGCACTGTGTGGCTTAATTGCTTGTGTCACTTTTTCCTCTGACTCTTTCAAAATGAAGAATGTCATTTCCACATATTCTTACAGACTATATGCCTTTAATGATGTTCCAGGCCACGGCTGTATATTTATTTCTGTGCGTGACTTCACACTGTCTCTCTGTAGCCTTTACCTTTAAAGTCATTCAGTCTTCTCTTGAAAATGTGCATTAGGCCAGCTGATTTGTTCCCAATCAAATCTGCAAGAAGTGTGAGTACACTACTCTTGCCTCTAAAGACAGAAGCACTTTTTAAATCTAAGTGTTAAAGCAACTCAAAGGTAGGAAGGTGAATCAACCAGACATAGGCACTCATATCAGGATGAGATAAGGCAACGCTTTCCTACTGCAGGACAGCTATTTCATGATCTTTTGCCTGCAAAGGGAAACGGCCATTGTGATGAAACACCATGTTGTCTGTACTCTTTGTAAGCACAGTTCAGTGAAGATGATGGGATGATATGGCTGAGTTTTGAATGCTTGTGCTTAAAAGACATGTATCTTTAAGGCTCGTACCTCCGGGGATTCTCTCCTAATTAAGAACACCTGTAGAGGCCTGACCAGACCCTGTGGTTCAGCAGCAGAACTGCCGAAGGGCTCTGAAAAGGCAGAAAATTTGCGTTGTCTTTTAACCTAAAGTATAACAGGGTTCAAGCCTGTGCCAAGCAGAGTAAAGCTATGTAATTTATGAGCTATGAGGGCAGCTCTGGGCCCCTCTGAGATGATTTTTATCAGTACGGTAGCATAAACAGTTCTTTACTTGAACATTGGGAATGGGGAGCCCTGGAAGGCCTGCCGTATAAAGGGGATCCAGTCTGTGCTGGTATCTATGTAGCCCACGGATATTCAGGTGAGTGTGTTTGCATTCCTCTTCTTTTTTAAGCAACGGCTGAGGAAAAAGTTATGCTGAACTCTTCTGCAGGGTGCCAGGGACTGAGCATGGGCTGTATGCTGCATGACTTTATGAGGTTAAATTTGAAGACAATAATTTGGGTCTTGCTGTTAAAGTTTTAAGACTGCAAGAGAGTGAAAGAACATTTTCTAGTTTAATTTGTTGTTTGCCTTTGTTTTGGAAGGCTTAGATGTGTCAAACCACACCAGTTGGGTAATGGGACTACCCACATTAATACAAACTCTACTCAGCTGTAATGATGGGTTTAGGCCCTTCCTTTGTGTTCTGAAGAAGTCTTATTCCTGGGCACAAGCAGGTTTTAGTTAAGGACTTTTTGAGTGAAGTGGAAAACCATTAGATAGAAGCAGAATGTATACAGAATTTTTTTTGTTTGTTACATATTATTTATTTTTATATATAAACTCAAAATGACAGTATAGAACAGAGCTCACATTTTTATCAGGGTTTGAAGGGCTTTGGGAGACTTAATAAGCTATTACTGCATCTGCATGTTCTTTTTAGCAAATACGAGGCAAGAGGTGAGGATAAGACTAAAAATAACAGCTAAGTAGAAAAAGAACTAAGGCAATGTCCAGCTGACCCACCTCCAGAAACAACAGATGGACTGCAGGAGCATCTGGCTTCTATTTCTGTCTCAGAAGTTTGGGGGGGTTGGGGTTGTAGTGTACAGTTTTTTGGGAGGAGGGAGTTTTCTGTTTTATTTTTTTAAACCATCATTTTTACTCTAATTGTTAAAGGAAAAGGTACACCTTGAAAATCTGCTTGTTGTTATTGCATGTATTTCTAGTAGCTTTTGCTCCTGCATTTGCATCTCCTGCGAATGAAGCTTATGGTACAGTGAAAACCTTGAAGTCTTGTGTTGTTCGAAAATGCATCTTTAAGTACATATAGTTAAAAGGCATGTATTTCTAGCTGAACAACAGGGTAGTCTTGAGAAATCTTTCTTTATACTAGCTGCTACTGGGATATTGCTTTTCCTTGGGCACCCTGTTCTGAAAATTTACTTCTGGCTTAGCTTCTGCATGTAGTCACATAAAATGTGTGGAACATCCACCACTATGAGGTATGAGTTCAACTGGTTTTCCCCAATTCTTGCTTTAGGAGGAGAATGGAAAGTCTGTTCTGAAGTAATAGAGCCTGAGCTTTTTTCAGTGCTTTCCTTGTTCAAGGTTTTTCAATTTGATGGCAAACAATGGAACCAGCTCTCAGACAGTGTAAGCACAGTGACATGGGATATCAATGGTCTGTTAAGGTGCATAGCTATATAGCTGTGCTTACAGGCTGCAAGCAGTGTAAATAAGGACAATATCACTAATTGCAGCCTAGTGCTGGGGATCTACAATCTAGCTTCAATGGTGCACAGGCAAGGTCAGCTAGAACAAGTTGCCCAAGTCCACATCTGGATGGCTTTTGAGTATCCCTACAGATGGAAACTTTACACTGCTCTTCTGCTGTTGTTCTTCAAGCTGTAAAACTTAGTTTCCTGAACTGACTTAAGAGTCACTGTGTTTCAAGCATGAGGTCTTTTCCAATTTCATGTTGACTTCCTTGGTGTTTGTCAGTTTAAAACCTTAGAAAGTTTGTCATTCTGTCTGAATTCATTAGATAGGGGAAATGGGTCATTGAAATCTTCACAAACTTTGACTGCCACAGAGAATCCCTAAATAATTGGTCTATTTTTTTATTCTCTACGTAAGGTTACAAGCTGATGACCGTAGCAGGATGGGTGAGGAGATACATTTCAGGGTCAGTTTGCCAGTTGCAGCTGAAGATGACTTGTTATTTAAAAGCTTCTTCTTGATGAAAAGCTGGAGCCCTGCCCTGATTAAGCACTGTCAATTGGCTTTATTCTCTTGTGCTGTGAAGTTATGTCCCATAAATGTGGGATAAGAAGCGCTTCTTGCTAAATGATTAAGAGGGATACTCTTAGAAACATTTTATGTTATGTAAGAACTGAGTCAGGCTGTAGGTTGTCCTTGGACTTGAAATAATCAGGGCCATAGTTCCAGCTCAAACATGAGTTCACTGCTCTCATCTTGGAGTTCTTAGGGGTTTTTAGCCATTATAGCCTGTGAGTAATTATTTAGCTTAGATTGGCATAGTCTCAAAGAAAGGCATTTCCCTGCATCTGGAAAAAAGAGGATGCAGTTAATGGCCTTTTAAAGCATGCTGCACAAAAACTATACAACAGCTAGAGGCATGGTGTGTAGGTCATTTAATTTCTTCAGCATCATTATCTTTATAATAGGTGTGTGCAAGTACTACAATTCTCCTTTCAGAAATCCCAAGGACTAAATCCTTGATTAGTTCAGGCCAATGACTTATATGGGATCTCCACTGTTCTTTGTTGTACATTGAATGCAGTGGATTTATTCTGTAAACAGAAGATTGAGGTCAGATTTCTCACAGATTCTGAGCATCAAGAAAAGTTAAAGTAGCTTTTGATGAAAAAGCTTAAACATGTGAAGTATCCTATCTAATGCTGATAGAGTTGTTCACAGTGTGATTGAATAATAGCATAACTTTATACAAACAACACCTTCAAAATATATTTGTATAAAAACATATGGGGCTAGTTTCACTGTGGATTCTGCTGTCTGTAACATCCGCCATGGCTCACACTTCATTTCTGTTATACCTTCCTGCTCATTGTGAGTCTGTTTGCTCATTTTTCTTTCTGGATCAAAGCTATTTGAAATAACAAACAGAAGAGGAAAAAATTTTATCAAAGGCAGATTAGAAGCTTCCTTTTCCCCTGTTCACCAAGACTAAATCTGAGATGGATATTCTCCTTTGAAAGAAGGAAGAGAAAGTTGTGCTTCAGAGCAACTTAACACTGCATCAAGACATGCTTTGTCCTTAAAATAAGGTGTGCAAGTTATAATGGTTGAGGTAGGCACCTTTTTTATCACTGTGAAAAAGCGCAGAACACTGGCCAGATAAACTAGGCAGCATTCTCCTTGGATATTTGAAGGTATGTAGCTAGCTGTGGTGGTCTTTTCTGTAATACGTCACAGAATGGCCCCTAGAAATAAAAGAATGGAGAATCTGATTCTTTTAATTTTTTTTCCTACATTGTTTCTGTTTTGGGTCACAGCCTTTTTTGTATAGGCTATCTGTTGCTTTGTATAGGCCTTCATTAACCAGGCAAATCTGGTCAGATTCCAGGGTACGTATGGGTCAGGAATATTTCATACTCATCAGCTTGTCTACACAGATATTAGACATTCTCTGTTTCAGGATTCTAATTTTTTTTATATTCACATCATTGCTCACCTGACAATTGCAGTAGTCCTAGCACCTGACCAAGAAGCACGTAAAACTCACTTCTCAGCTTATTTTCTGTATCCTTTGCATTTAAGACTCAGTGCTGCTAAGAGAGAATTGAGTTGGAGTTGACATTGCTAAGATAGCTATCAATCTCTATAAAAGCATTCTGAGGATCTTACACTTCAACAAAGCCTCTTTAAAAGGCTGTGTTTAAGCTAAATGTGTTTAAGTACAATTAGCTCGGTGTCAGATTAATGTGTGAAACAGTTCTTGTTGTAGGATTTGACAACGAAGTTTGCCAAAATCCCTCGCTTCCTTTGAAATCTTCTGTTAGAGATCCTCTGTCCTGACTTAGTGCTGGAGACACTGTGTATTTTGTTGGTCGTTGTATTGCTGTGACTCTTCTCCAGATCAGATAGTGTAAGTAGCTCACCAAACTGAGCAAGCAAGCTCAGAAACACTACAGAGTGCATCACATCAGGGTATGTACTGCAGGGAGCACGCACTCTGTTGTGTGAATGGCCAGCACTTAAATGAGAAAGTAATATCTAAGGTAAGTGCAGTGCATTGGTGAGCACAGAGGTAAGCCCACCCTGGAACAAAGCATTACATGGTGGGGTAGCTGCTGAAAGACTGCTGATAGCAGACAGCAGGAATGTATCTTCATGAAAACAAAACCTCTAAAGTGAAAGTAGTGCCGTGGAGTAAAAGGCCAAGAAGGCATGATGAAAAAATATGAATCTAGAAGTCATCAACATAAATCAGTCTACACTTTAAGGCAGGAAAGGCAGCAGACTTGGGAAATCTGAGCACTGTATGCATTTCGATCCTTGTGCTTTAAGGCCTTCAGGGCAGGGAATACCTTCCTGTACTGGTGGAAGATGATCTGGATGCTTCCTGTAATGAGGTTGTTCTTGGCTACTTCAGAAGTTGGCTACAACCAGAGCGATACTGCACTAGTAGAGTCTTGAAGGTCAGGAAGTGGCAGCACAGTTACCAGACAGACATAGTGTATCTTCTGTTCAACTTTTGTACCCTATTTAACCCTTAAGAAAACGAGATTTAAAAAAGTCTCCGCTATATTTAAAAAGAGAATGTCTTAGATGGCTAAAGGAAAATAAAACCTGCTGCTAAAACAGGTCTTGCAGTAGTGAGGCATCATCAGTAAGGTGCATAAAATCGGGACAGGTTGCCAGAACAGAGTAATACCTGATGTTGATACTGCTGCTGAAATGGGCAGCTGACTCTGTAAGGCAAAGGGAAACCTGTAAGAAATCAAGTGGATGACTGGGATTATACATGTTCCTAGCATTAAAAAGAAAGAAGGCAGGAAATATTTGGGAATATGGAGGGAGATGAACCCATTTTGCATGGAAACAGCATGTTTGAAGAGCAAGCCTTAAAGTGATATTGTCAGGCACGGGCTACACAGGCATGAGAGGGCATAGTTTCATATAGCACTGTATCGTACTGGGGTTTCTTCAAAAGAAAACAATAGACTTCTGTCTCCTGGGTAACTGTTAAGGAGAGAGGAAAAAGGTGCTACAAGGACTAAAAAGAAGCAAATCCAAAGAGTGGCTTCTGACTGCACACATTAAACTCACAGTAAGCCAGAAATAAAATACAGCTTAAGTTGGCAACCTCATCTAGGGAATAGGGGCTACTGTCCTGTTATAATTTACTTCAAATGCAGCTTGGTTGATTGTAATGAAGGGACTGGGAAAACTGAGTAACCAATTGTATTTTCTGTAAGAGTTCTGTCATATGCAAGACAAATACTTCAGTTTTCACTAAAATCTGTATATTTCTTCCCTCCTTTACTTAAACACTCCTTGTATAAAGCTGCTGAAAGTCTTTATCAATGTAAAAGTCTAACCCTGCAAACCTGCTAGAGAATGGCTATAACCATTTTCCTTTTCAGCTAAATCATAAAATTTCATGTGCATGAAGTAGCTTGTGTGCTTTAGAGCCTTACCACACAAGTAACTTGAATCTCAAACTCTTCAGTACGGCCATGGTCAGTCTTCCTTGGACATTTCCATTGATGAGCACTGCTTATTCACAGTAAGGTTCAGCACAGTTCAGCTGAAACTGCTCTAGTTTTGATCCATTATGCAAACAAAAATGCCACTGTACTTCCCTAAATGTTAGCTTTTATTTATTATTTCTTTTTAATCCGTGCTAATTTGGGGGTTACCTGGCAGTGATACATAGCTTGAAAAAGAGCATTAGTGACTCAAATGTTGTTGCCAGGTTTCTGTGGTTTACATTTACCCATAGCAAGCATTAAGCAATTAATCTGAAGGTTTTAGGCATGGCAAGAAAAACATTCTCTTAGATGTGGCTTAATGTATGTTTGAGAAAACTTTAATTGGCAATGAGCAACTTGGAAGAACAAACAGAATATTTAGAAACAATATGACAAAATGCTTCTGTAAGCAAAGACTAAATGTTTGCAAGATTTTCAGCTGTTTTCTGAGTATTCCGAAGCACAGGTCAACTGTTTGATAGGTCATACTACAGATCTTGTATGAATTGCCTACAGTTCTTAGACGTACATTTTTATAACATCTTCTTGAAAAGTACATGATTTTTATTTCCTTTAAAATATATTTCTCCATTTGAGACAGTTTGATAGACATGACTGAGGTGAAAAGTTGTCTTTGAAATTGGTGCCAGGTATTGTACAGATGAATTAAATTGCTTCCAGCAAATATTGAGTGAACAGTGGGTCTACAGCATATGGTTATCCACACTTAATCAAAGTGACTTTTCCTTTAGTGGGTATAGATGGCCATGTTGCACCTACAATGCTGGGAATAATTGATGAGCTGTATCATGGTGCATAGCTAAAGTACTGTATTGAGTGGGAGGGTTTTTTCATGCTATGAAATGGGAGAAACTCTCTGGAAAACAAGAGAAAAACAATGAGACTTACTTTTTGTTTTTTCTTCTATGCACCACCTTCATACATTGCATATTTTTAATTATTGGCATACTTGTAAGCTGGAATGAACCAGCTACAGAACCATGTTCAAAGTGTTGGATGACAAAGGACAGTAACTACTTGCATATCTGGGCCAGGCACGAATGTTTCAGCATTGCTGCATGACTTGTCTACCTTGTTTAAAACCAGATTAAACTGTAGGAATCAACAGTTTCCAGGTCCACTAGCAAACTGCACTGTGCCAACCTCAGATACTGATGACATGAGTGTGCACGCATGCTGAGGAATGAGTGAAAAGCATTTTAAAATACCCCTGGAAAGCCTCTGAACAGCTCTGCACTGACTAGAGCGAGCAGTTGTGACTGGAGCCTGGATGCACATGAATGTCTGGCACATAGGACACAGCACCTCTCACTTGAGACACATAAACCAAGGGCTGAGGATCACTTGGGTGCAGTCAAGTTCCAGCCTCAGCTACGAATCACTGTCCTGCAGCTGCAGTGCCAGCTGCCTATGCCCTGGTCTGGCAGCACAGCAGTCAAACAGCTCAGCTGTGACCACAGATTGGTTTGTAGTACACTGGACTGGAGACTATCTCCATGGAAAGCAGCAGACACTTCAGCCTCTGCCTTTCAGCTGCAAGTTGTGCTGCTTCAGCAGTGATTAAGGACAAGGGCAGTCACTCAGGAAACAACACCATATATTCCGTGTTTGCTGCCAAAATAAGTCTCTTCAGCCTTCATTTTGTGTGCACTTAGGCTTCCTTCCCTTCTTTGGTGAAATCTAAACTCTGCCTGAGACCGTGCTGAAGCATGAAGTGTGAAAGCCACAAATCTTCATGAGCCAAATCGTGTCAGCCTAGAGTGGGTTTTTCTAATAGGTCAAGATGTCCATGAGCACGTAGAAGCCAACAGATATCCTGGCCAATGACCAGTGCAAAATGCCAAGGCTCGGTGGACAGAAAAACAGCTCTGGAAAAGCAGTTATCTCTGCTTGATGTCAGTCTTTGCTAAGACCCAGGATGAACTGTGTGTGTAGGTCACAACATATAAAATATAAGGTATTTAAACCATCAAGTTACTTTAAGCTAACAAATATTTTTATGCAGGTTACTTTAAAAATATAGCTGTGCCTTCAACATAAGTACAAACCAGCCCTAATATTTCTCCTTCCTATTTGTCTAGGCATATATGCTGACTTCATGAGGGATTGGAAGGGTTACTTGTTTTCTGGGTTGGGTTTTTCTTCTGAGAAATGAGTGGGAGTTAAGGAAAAATGTTTGAACAATACATTGTTGTTACTGGAAGGTCTCTTAATAATGATAGGTCAAAGAAAGCTTAGCAGAGTGTTAGAAGAAGGGTAAAAGGAAGCCAGGTAAAAATGGCTTTTGCAAAGAGGGTAGCAAATGTTTGGGGATTTCCCGTCATGAGAGATGTTTTCATGTTGTTATTAGGGGGGCAATCAACGAGTCTGAGAGGAAACATAACCATTTGTGAAATATTTCCAGTATTTCTAACAGGTGTGCAGAAGGAACATAATCTCTGTTACAGCTTTTCCAAGCTTCTTTAGAATGCAAAGTTAAGGACATAAAATAACCAAGGTTTGCAGGATTATATGGTCTCATTTTACCCAACAGCTTTGGAGATGTTGGCCACTTTCAACCAAGTTTGGCAGGAGATTTTTTTAAAAGGTAGAGAAGCTCACCAACGTTTGAGGAGAGCTGTTATATGATCAAGGAAGACAGTCCTTACAGCTAGTGCTAGAAAAGCTGCCAGTGAATATGTTAGATGCTGCCCATACTGATCCTTGTAAGATCTCAGAAAGGCTTCAGGGTCTTCTCCCAATAAGCATGGTGTGGCACAAGAAACATGAGGAAGCAGAGTAAGAGAAGTTAAGAGCATGAGTCCAAGGGTAAGAGTATGACTTCTGTTCTTCTAACAGAATTATTCTGTGTTCTAATGAAGTCATTTTAAACCAGCCTTTTGTAACAGCTTACTAATGTACACCACCAGTGCTGCAAACGTCCCATTAACATTTTGGAAGCTGTAAGGATTCAGGACTGTCACTACGGCTAACTGTCACTAGCTGGAGACAAGCCTCCTCTCCAGAAATCAAGAAACATACTTGCTCTGCTTGGGGAAAAGAGCTGTTCTCTCCTAACTGGTCTGCTATTACTCAACAAAGCAGAAATCCCACTTTTCGCTCCCTCTATGAAGCAATGGACCCTGCTTGCTTGCAGTCCCTCCACACCACTGCTTTCTGACTTCATACGTGTAACCCAAACAAAGCTCAGCTATGTTGCTCCCCAAAACCCCTTCCCCTATCTTCATGCTATCTACTGTCATCATCCCGTTTATTTAAAACAGTTGGTCTCCATAGTTACCTCTTATCTCTATTCCCCTAAGGATCCTATCTGTCCTACACTTGTAGGCCCATTTCCTGTTCTCATGAGCCCTTGGAGTCCTTTATGCCTTTCCACAGAAGCTGTTTACAAGCTACTTTTGAGGGCTCAGCTGTCATTATAACACTAAAGACTGAATCCAAAATTAACTAAATATAGCTTTCTACATGAAAGCACCTTTACTGATAACACCATCAAATTACAGGAAAAAAAATAGAGATGTAGAACATAAGCCCTCTGCAGCCAAGAGCAATTAATAGTATTCAAACAATGGCTAAACCAGATGGGTAACAAAACAAGGCTCAGTATAGCCAGGAAAAAAAAAATAAAAGGCAAGCTAATTTAAGTAGTGCAGGCAGCTTTGTCTTCTTGACTCCTAGCAAGGTAACGGAGATAAAGTCTGTGCTTTTGCCTGCTGCCCAAAAGACAAGCTTGTCATGGGGGCTCTCTCTAGGAAGGCCAGCACCACGAATGTTGTACTAGCAAACCTACGATGGTGGTGGGTATGTACAACGCATGGGACAAGGATAGCTGCTTCAGAAGTGGGCAGAAACCTGGACTTTTTTCCAATAGACTAGGCTGTTCCTTTCTCTCAGCTCTGACTCTGTGCCATCATGATGAGATACCAGAGGGTCATGAGCCGAAACAAAGAGTTGAGGTGGTCAGCAAATGAGTTTCTCTATGAGGAATTTGGCTGCGTATTGTAAGTATATCAGTCCTTGAGAGCAGTGCAGTCACAGTAACATGGCTCGTCAGGGATTTGTGGAGATCACCTTGCCATCAACACTGGGTCCAATCAGCCATGGCTTTGTCTCCACAAGTCCCTAAAATCTCTCCAGGAATGCAGATTCTGCAGTCTCTCCGGATAACTTTTTCTACTGCTGTACAACTACCTTCCTTGCTTTTCCTAATATCCACTTTTAATCTCTCAACCTGCAACTTGTGACCATTGCCTTGTGTTATATCATCTGCCACTATTTAGAATAGGTTTTTCAAGAGAGGAAAAACAAAGCTATTATTTTTCACACAGAAAGCAAAGAATGAACTTGTACATGTACACTGTGGATCACTAGGAAGTAAGAGCCAGAGTGAATAACATGTCACATCAAATTCACCCCCAGCTGTGCCTATAATGTGCATATAGTTATGAAGCCAACCACTCTCCTCCACCTGAATTCTTGATTTAAAGCTGAGCAGTAAGCTCCACAGATATAATGAGGCTCGCCAGAGGGCAGGAAGAGAACAGTAAATGAAGAGCCAGCTTTATTTCTGCAGCTGCCATTTTGAAGCAATATGGAAATGATAGATGAAGTGACAATCCTACAACAACTTTGCTGGGTTGTACTGGAGAAGCTGTGGAAGGCCAATCATCAGAAAATAGTGTAATAGAGATACTAGGTAAGGACAATTAGCTGCAAGATGCTATGAAGTCCAGGGTTAAAATACTGGCTGGGATAGGACAGATTGAATTAACTACTTTGTGTTTAACTTTAAATGAAGGTGCTCACATATTGGTGAGGTTAGAATAAGATTTAGAAACTAAAAATCTGTACAACCCATTGCATCAGTCTTCTGTGGTAAAGACAGCTTGTCAGTGCAGTCTGCAAGGTCCCCTGCTTCTTTTGTATTATGTGTGGAAAATAGTATTTTCATGACGTTAATGTCTTAAAAGTATGAGTGATCTTTATACTGGCACTTTGTGCCCCTGTCCAACAAGCAACTGTGGAGGTAGTCAGCCAGCCCCATAGATTTTGGCAGCATGTTGTATCAGGAAGCTGAGCCTATGGGGTGTTTGTAGCACTGCTGCATGGCAAAGTAGACATATCAGAGAAAGGCGACTGCCTTAAAGCCACCCAACAGGCCCAAGTTCTACTGTGTCTGATTGAGGTCAGGATTTCACTTCTTTCAACTGACTGGTTTAAAAAAAAAAAATACCTTTTTCCCCCCCCTTCCATGCCTGTGACCTTGGGGAACTGCAGAGCTGAGTGATGACAAGAGGGTATATACAGTTTGCATTCATCTTGCTGAGTGTGGCAGGTTTGCATGAGACCTGTCTGGTACAGGAGCTAGCTTGTTCACAATCAGATAGCTTATTTTTGCAGGCCCTTCCTTGACTTTTATTTCATTTGATTCCTCTTCAAAATGCTTTCTGACCTTCTGCCTTAAAACTGAGTATCTTTTTCCTCCTCTTCCTGAGTGTCCATAGAAAGACAGTCTTCAAGATTTTAGGACAAACTGACAGGCTGCTCCTGCTTTCAGTGCCTGCCCTGGTCCAATGCTAGCTTCATGAGAAATGTCCACTTCTGCCCCCTGAGCTAAGGATATGCTAATCTGAAGAACTATGAATAGACCAAATCAATGCTAGGAACTATAAGGAATCTCTGCATAATCAGTAAGTCAATCTTTACCAGTTGTATTCTAATATGACAGGGCAGGGGTGTTTAAGTGCATTTATTGAGCTTCTATCACAAGCTTGTAACTTAGCCAAACTTGGATGAACATTTTGTTGTTTGCTTTGGTTTGTTGTTTGGGGTTTTTTTGTTTGTTTTGTTTTGTTTTTTTCTTAGAACAGCATCCCTGACATGTTCCTCTCATTCTGTTTTCATATGTATAGTCTGCTGCATGAGGCATAGGGAAAAATATGTTACCATAATTCTTGGTAAAATGCTAGAATTGACAAAGCTTTCCATGCACACATATTTTAAAATAAGTAAACAATTAAAAACAACCAACCTCATCCATGCATGGGGCATGGCATATTTAAACACAAATGGCTGAAGTCTGGCAAATTTATAAGCAACTGTAAATACATCTTGTGAGAGAGAAGTGATGAGCAAGCATATTAGTATTAATGTTAATTTGCCATTGACTGGTTCAGATTATGCTTTATCTGTTGTGTTCAACTTACCCATTATAAGACTGGTCAAGTCAGAAAGACAAATGAGTTTTGATTCTTGGAGGGTTTAAATCTTAAGATCTGAAGTGCAAGAGGCTTTTGAAGACTGATTAATACATATTGGAAAACACTGTATCTGATTCTCTGTAAGTTCCCATCAAATGTGATTAATCTCCTAAAATAGTAATAATAAGGTTTTCTTTTCAGTGTTAAGCTTGAACTCAGTCTGAGTTGACAGCCAAGATAGGTTCCTTTACTCTGGTTCATCATTAATAATAAAATGTATGGAGGTCAAGCTAAATTTTTATTGACAACTGCATAACCTTTTTAAGTTGCTGCTGGCTGAAAATAAACAATTATCCTCCCAGCCTCCATATTTTGGGGGGTTCTTAATGAAAAGCAAGCAAAAAACAGAATCTTCAGTGTATTCTTGGCTGGACTTGTAGAACTGAAAGGTAAAAATAGCAAAGCTCTTGCACTGGTAAAGAAAGTTATTAATCTACTAGGATACAGAACTCATCAAACGCATGAGCTGAATATAAAGGTGAAAAAAGATTAGATGGCGTATCAGATACACTGAAATGTGCTGTTGCTGTTGTTCACAATCAAACAGCTTGGTGATGGTTGATGGGTGACGTTGGAAATGCTTACACCAAATGGTGCAAAAGTAGTGCAGATGATTAACAACTAGGCATTAGTAAGGTATAATCTCTTCATGGTTTTAGAAGTGATAGCATGGAGGCAAAAACCAGGAACTCAACTGGAAGTAATGTACTGGCTATGTTTTTCCCTGCAGGTAGATCAATAGACAACCGATTTTTTTTCCTCAGAAACCTTCCAAAAGTAATCCTACTGGTCTGCATAGCTACACTGTGCATAGTAACAGTATGACTCAAGAGGCTCAGTGTGCCTTGAGTGGATTTCAAGCCTCCAGTTATGATTTGTGTTGCTCAAAGAACATGGCTTCTTATATAGCCTGTCTAAACAAGAGATTACAAAAACTCTATCCATTATTGTTTAGGAAGTAAACTTTCATCTGCAGAAATGAAAACAGGATGTAAACCAGCACACGTTCTGCAGCACAAAATGTGCCTACAGGAAAGATCCCTTCTGGGACTGTGCACAGCTTTGGGCCAGAGGGAAGCTTGATGGAACAGTTAGCTTCCCTTTCTCTTGCCAGTTTCTCTGTAGGGTGGAAAAAGCCTTGAGCAGTTATATACCGTATTAGATGCAGTGGGGAAGGAGGGAGATTTGGAAGAGATGTTTGTTGTAAGAACTGAGCGCAGCTATATTTGTTAATCTCTAGCAGTACACTGTGTCTGTCTGCTGTACTCAATTATTTATTAACATTACAACTGAGCCACAGATTTCAGATTAAAATTGATGTAAGGAAATTGGGAGCTGGAGTCAAACAGCTTCAAATTCACAAATTTCAGATAAGTAAAAAAGGGATAGTGGAGAATGAAGACAAAATTAGGCCAGTACAAAAATCTCATCATACAGGCGACACTCCAGGAGTGTCCTCCAGGAGGACAAAGAGCTCAGAGCAGGAAATTACCTTAAAGCTCTTAGGGCTCTCTGCTCCAGAAAAGTAATGGAATTGGACATGGGAGAAATATTTGAGACCTTCTTGACCTACAGGTGGCTTAAGCCTTTCTAGTACTTCAGCTAGTGGTGAACTAGTGAAAACTTGCAGAAGATGTAGGAACACAGCTATGATTCCAAGAGAAAATGGGCTTCCATAACAAAGATAATTAAGCTCTTAAAGGGTGGCAGTTGATGGTCAAGTAAAGGACAGAGAGCAAAACGCAAGACAAGTAAAGCTTGTCCTGATGACAAGAATGGCCATGCTCTAGGGTAACAACAGAGAATCTAAATGAGTAAACACCAGTGAAAGAAATGTTATCCATGACCCACTGAAGAAGTAAAAGCTTTAGTCAGAGCCTTAAACAACTACAAGAAATGGAGAAGTCAGAAGGGAAGTGTAGGCATGTGAAAATTTGAAACGTTCCCTCATTTTTCACCCTCTGCAGTTAGATTACTTTTATTCTGGGTTTGTAATGCCCTCTCTCCCACCAAAATTCCTCTGTGGTCACAAATGATTACTCAAGTTTCCTTAGTATCACTTCTCTCGTGATCTGATCTTCTTTTAATCTCGCAGATGAGAAATATTCACACAGTGGGATATCAAACATTTAAAAACCCCATACAAGCAATGCACATACAGACTATCCTATCTCACATTAGTTCTGCTTGGCCTAAACCAAAATATTCAGCACTAGACAGTGGCCTGATCTGAACATTAGTGTGTTCAACCCGACTTTGATTCAGTGTCATTGTAACTGGCAGTAGAACCAGCTCCTCTCACTGATGCATTTTTAGATCATTAGCACCTGGACAAACTAGCTGAGATCAGAACCTTGTCTTTCTAAATACTGTGCCCCATAAAGCAAGACTGTAAAACCTTTGCAATACTAAGATTAAGGATAATCAACCCTTATATAACAGCCTGTTGGGGAGTAGGCTGCTAGTTGAACATTTGAAATAAGCCTTGAAACCAAGTCTTGTTCACAGACTGGGTGAACTGTGGTTTCAGCACACAATAAAATTGCAATATTTTACACATAGGTGCCTGACAAATGAATCACAGTAAGTCTACATGGAGACTCTTCATCTGTCCCTGTATTGAGGCAATGTAACTTAAACAGAGCTTGTATGAAAAATATACACTCTCTTTGGAAACAATCTGCTTCACTCTAGAAACACTGATGGTATCAAGGAAGCTGAACAGATAACAAGTCATTTTATTGCCTCTTCAATAAAAAAACCTCCAAAGAAAGCAGAGAGTCTTAGAGCTTCAGTGAAATAAAGTCTGGTGGTCTACTGACTGAAACAAGACAAATACTGTGGCAATACCCCCAAGAGTGAGCTCTGAAGCGTCCAGAGATATGACATGAATTTTAGGATCAAAGATATGTGCAGTGAAAATGGGAATTAATCTTTTAAGCTGAAATCTCTTAACTGGGCAAAGTTCATTTCACTACTTCTTTCTCTAGTGAACAATGAACACATCATTTTACACTCCATGTGACAAATTTGGGGGTTTAAAGGAATGGAGCATGCAAAGGACTGGGTAATAAAAATCTAGCATGCTTAGCTGGGGAACAGACAGGTAAAAACTTGAATCCACAGCCTTTGAAGAATTCTATGTATGCTCATTTCATGCACATAAATTGTCTTTTTTTTTTTATTTCACTGGGTACCTAATACATTCAGCTAAGTAAGTCTGTGTATACAAGTAAAATGCCTTCTGCCGATCCTGCAGAGACTGACTGCCTCTTTGTAGAGCAGAACTTCTTGCAAGTCTGTATTACTGCATTTAATCCTCTCTGCGTGTGCATTGTTATGTGACAGTGTTGCATCCCTGTAAGCATTCCAAAGCATTGACCCATTTTGGAGAACACTTCATTAATGCCTTAATGGTAAGCACACAGAAATGTGGAGAAACGAGCTGCTGATCTACAGGTTAAAAGATTTAATAAACAGGAATTTTCACAGTCAAGTTGCAATAAATTATTGTGGGTCTTCAGTAACAGCAGACTGATCTTACCCTGGTGTGAAGCCTAACTGCAGTGTATTTTATCAGTATCACAAGCTATTATCAACAGTAATTCTGGATAGAGTTGCACTGAAAAAAGTGAATAAACTTGAGTAATTGGGCATCTACCTGAAATGCAGACATGATTTAACAGATTGCTGGAACAGATTATATATTAAAAAGCAAGTGAATTGTGTTCCTTCTTTAGGACATTAAGTGAGGTTACCAAATGCTGTATGAAGAAAAAGAAATTCCCCAAAATTCCACTGTCAGCAGCTTAAAATGCATTCATCACCAATTGTATGTGACAAGCATAGAAACAACCCAGTTGAACAGATCTAGAAAATGGATTCTTGATTGTGTTGGGAGGTTACTAAATACTGAATTTGGAGCTGAAGTTTTAAACTGAATTCTGAGTCTATCTCCCCAGTGTTGCCGTGCTATTATAGAAATAAGGGCAATTATTATATCAAACAGAAAGAATATTTGTCATCCTCTAGGTCTTAAAGAGTTTTAGCAAGTGATGCGCTAGTTTATGACTTCAGAATGAACAAGGTATGAACTTGCAATGAAATTAATTTGAAAGTACCTTCTAGCTTTTTGATTCCAAAGGACTTAAAGCAAGGAAACAACAAAGATATTGCATCATGTTTTGTCATTTGGTCACGTTTAAGTGCCAATAGCCATTACTATTCCTTCAGCTTTTCAGTCCAGCTATGCTAATCATTGATTAAGCCAAATGTACTGGCTGTATTTAGATTTTCTGCAGGATTAATTTGTCCCTTAATAGAGATACTTACTCATACCAGACCACACTTTTTCCTTATGCTCTTTTCTCTTTATCTATTATATATAAATATAATTGGTTTATTTGTTGAGTAGCAATACCTTACAGATATGAATTAAAAAGTAAAAGTTATTTTAAATGTCAGGCAGAAAAATTTAATTCAAGGAAGAAAACTGGGAAACTTAAATACTGCTGTCTTTGGAGGAGTTGTTTGGTGTTTGTGTTTTGTTGTTTTCATTGTTGTACTAAAATGCCCCATAAAGTCTGGTTTGGTTTTCTATTTCACAGGTAATGTTTTACTGAAAACCTTAAGAGATCCAAGACATCACAAAAACATAATGCCCAGCTGTACTTAGAGTTGCTTGTATCTGTATAGCAAAGGGGGAAACTCAAAGGGGCTAGTTTTCAAATTAACTGCCTGAAATGTGTGATCTAGCAAAGCTTTCAAAGAATGAAAAGTATGTTTAATCTGCTAATGCCTTGTTTGATCTTTTGCTACCAAAGCAACATAATTGGTGTTGATTTCTCTAGAGTTTCTCTCTCAAATCCACTTAACTTTATTCTCAATAACCTGGAAAAAAAATCTCCCTTACACTTCTAAAACAAAAATTTAAGGCTAAGATTTTTCAGAGTCCAGTGAAACCCAGGTGCCCAGTGCCTACTGAAGTCTACTGCAAACAAAATGGGCTTTCCATAGAGGCTCAGCACAATGCCTTGTTTTCCACCTGCTTCATTAAGGGCAAATTTGACATTGTCATGGCTGTAACTGCCACAACAGAAAGCTCTGATGTTTCAAATAGTTCTCAACAATCTAGCTATTGTCAGTGTTGCATCTTTCTGCCATCCTGATGTTCCTCTTCTTCCATGCCGCCCCATCTGCTGCAACCTCTGGAAAAGCCAAAAGGACATATGCAAAGGACTGGCACATCCAGGCTATGGCCCATCTCCATGCAAGTGAGCATAATTCAGCTCTCCTCAAGCCACAGTGAACTTGGCAGGGCACAACTGTACAGGCACACACTTCTACTGCTGTTCTCTACTTCTATCTAGGCCTGCTGAGGTTTGGGGGTTTTTTTGTTTGGGTGGGGTTTTTTTGCCACATGAGAACCTGGCAGCAAGCGCTCAGCTTGGCAGTCAGGGAATAAGTTATTGTTGGTGCTGCAGAGTGTCCTGCAGAGAATGGGTAGCTATGGCTAGTCGATGTCTGTAAACCTCACTGGTGGTGTTAATAAGAGCTGGGGACGTGGGGAAGGTTTCCTTTGTACGCTTTTTCCGGCCTCTGTCTCAGAAGTTACTGTGCATTGCAAGTGCTAGTGGCTGTGTTGTTGATGTCTTCTACAGCAGAATTTATTCTGCCAGTGAGGGGATCTCGTTCTTTGTTATTCTATGGTGGAGTTTTTGGGGACTTGGTTATGTTTTTCTTTTTTCTTTTTTTTCCCTAGTGCTGATGGCTTTCTCTGTTTCATTTACATCCTGTAATTACTTGTATATTTTCAGTTGCTTTATATGGACCGGTAGTTAGCTTGGACTCTTTTAGCAAAGTACTCCATACTTTGCTCTCCTACTAATTTCTCCCAAATGAGTTCATATATATGTCATTTGATAATTATATATATTGTGTAAAGCTGGCAATGTAGCCAATCACAGTTTCTTCATTGAAAATAGATTTATTATTTGTTCTTTTCGGAGGTTTTTCTTTGTTTATTTTATTTTAATGATCCTGGTAGTCTCTTGTTAAATCCAGATGATGCTGGTACATGTGACAAACTTTGAATGTTAGTGAAACTATTTCTGTGGTTTCATTTTATTTACTTTCAGTTCATCATCACTAAAATCTTGTAATTTTCCCACTTATCCCCCCCAAAAAAAATGTAAAAGCTTTTAAAGTCTTTCCTGCTATAGGTCCTGCTCAGGTCTGATATATGATATGCTGCCATCATAATGGTAGTTGCTTGTTTGGGTTATTTTTTATTTGGGGAGATAAAAGGGCAGTATTCCATAACACTTCAATCCTCTCCCACCCACAGTCTCTCTTAGTTCTTAATTTCCATTTCAGTAAAAGCCAACATGAATCTGAAACATGGTTTGTTTCAGATAATAATAAAAATTACTTTACATTCCTATTCTTTTCCATCTATACTAGCAAACAGCCTTATTTTAGTTCCTTGTATGCCCTCCTTACATACAGCTGTTAAAACGTTTGCTGTCTTCATTCTGAAGTAGTGTTTAAACTCCATCTCTCTGTAAAAATACTGGTAATACCTCTGGGTTTTCTTCATAAGAATAATATAGCAAGAGATCGCTTAGAACAGCATGCTGGTGGAAATGAGCAATTGTGGATTTTGTGTTTGGGGGTTTTTTTGGTTTGTTTTTTTTTTTTTTTCACTTGGCTCCTTGTGAATATTAACAGCACCTGTAGCTACACTTCAGCAATGACCCTTAGGATGTTGGCTTACCTTCTGCAACAAAATCCTTCAGTGGCTCAGAAAATGTAGCAACGAGTGTGGGAGCAGTCATTTTCCTACCTTTTTGACTGCATGCAATAAACTTGCATTTCACTCTTTTCCTGCACACAGTAATCTGCAAAATTATGAAGAGAGAATCGGAGGGAGAGGATGAGAATTGTCTTCATTACTCGCATGTCTTTCACTAGTGCTGCCTTACCATGCTGTAACCTCTCTCCTCCCTTGCATCTGTTTTCAGATGATAGGATCATTACCATTTGTAATAAAGTTCAGTAATCACTGATGTTGACAGTGAAAATAATACCTCTGTATCTTCAGATCTGTAGCTTGATCCACCTCACAGGTGACTTCCCACGTAAGTGGTGCCCAGCTCTTTGTAGAGCACTTGCCTTCAACCCATTATTTGGAGCAACTTTTTTAAATGGTAAAGCTTCCTGTACCAGAAGAAATCTAATGTGTGTGCCTATCACTTGCTTGTTTGCTGTCTTGCAAATGCATATGTATGCTATTTTACATCAGTTTAAACGTGTTATATAAAATTCTCAGTTAACAGTGGTCATGAGCTGCAGCGCTCTGATCCATAGCTAAGATTAACACACCTCAGAGCTGAAGCGTTGCTTAGATTTTGTTTGGGCCTATCTTGAATGAGTTCATGCTAATAGCAATTTTCTGCCTTTTTTCTGCTGCCACTCCTCCAAAGCATTTACAATACTTGCTTACCTTGGGGCTTGGGAGGGAAGCAGTCTTTCCAGCCAAACTGCTGTTAGCCCTTAATCACTTACTGGGAGGAGCTAAAGTTTAAAGTTTTACTTTTTTTTCCTAGATTGATGACTTCCTGCCTTTCCTTCATTCCATGTTTCTTGTTTCTAGTCCCAGACCTGTGCTTTTGGATCCAATGAGCACCAAAGGTACATGAGGCTTTGGAGGTGAAGACTCTTTTCAACTTAGGAGCTAAAGAGAACAGCAAGGAGTAATCAGGAGCCCAGCTATTTGACTAGAGTGTTCTTATCAGAAAGATTTTCTCCACTTGCATATAGACTAAAAAGAAAAACATATAAGTAGATCAACAGATATAAAAGCCTGACAGATTCTCTGTCTTTGGAGCGTTTCCCAAAAGCACAAGATAACTTTGGTAACTGCAGACACACTCCCTTTGAGGTTGCTAGAGTCCTATCTAGTCTGCAGCAGAGCTCGTATTCGTGCTTCTTCTATCTTCTTTATATTATGGACGTGTCTGAAGGAGACTGAGAGCCTAAAGAAGTGGCATCTCAGTAGAACTGTCAGCAAAAATTCCTGTGCTCCAACAGGGCTCTTCCACTACCTCTGAAACAGCCTCCCTGTGAGCATGACAGCATTTTAGCTCCTGCTGTCTTTTAACAGTACAACAGGTATGACTTTCCTATTGACAAGGACTTGGGCTTAATATAAGGACATATTCCATAAAACAAAGATGGCAGTCACAAACTTGGGAAACACTGGGGAAGGGGGGGAAGGGTGAAGGGAGAAAAATGTCTTCTCCAGTGGAAGATGTTTTCAAATTTACCAGGAATCACCTCTCTTTTCCTAAACATTAACCACAGTATCCACAATGAAAATCCATTGCCTTTACTGTCCTCTGTCCCCTACATCCAGTCAAAACCAAAAGCAATGTGTAGCAGCAGCTAATTCAAGTCCTGCAGAGCCACATTTGCCCAGCTATACTGCCTTCTCTTCTGGTACTGATCTCAGAACATTGGCACAGTATTCCAGAATGTAACGTAGACAAGTTCTCAAATCATCATGCTGCCTCATCTTAAACAGGAGACTTTTTCTGATTTAGGATCATTGATTGCATTGGCCTGAATCTGTGTCTCATAAACTGGTCTTTCTCCTAACTCAGAAGTTGGAAATGTTGTCAAGAGTATATTGCAGCAGAGGACAAGATAACATAACATACACTGCCACTAAATCTAGTGACCTCTGTAAGATTCTTATGAATGCATGCAGTTTGCAGTGACTGCTTTTTAATTAAACTGATTAGCCTGCAAAAAAAAAAATGTAACACTGAAACTATGTAAATATATGTATGGCTTTTGATTTTAAGGATGGAAAAGAGCCTTGGAAATTCCTAAACTATAAAAGGTTTTTAACTAGGCTTCACAAACTACTTTCCCTTTGGCCTCAGGCCCCGTGTACCCATATTATGATCTCTTGGCATGAAACTGTTTCTCTAATAGTTTAATTCTTCTGTAAATGACTAACACTTCAGCAGAAACTTTATTTAAGCACCAAAGAATGGATGACCTTCAACTAAATCATTTTTAATAACTGAGAACCTGTCTGGGAACTAGAGAGGAAGTGTGTAGCACTGGGCATTGTATCATGAGCACCATTACCTCCTGTTATCTTGCACCTCCTGTCATCCTTAGGCATTTGATGATTGATGTCACTGCAGCATAGTGTTTCTAGCTTATTCTTTGTGAGAACAAAGGGCTTCACAACCTGGTTGCAAACATGATCGCTTCTTGCAGCCTTTCAAAGTAGTTCACCAGGTGGTAGTTTTCTTGCCAAAAGGGAGACTAAACTCAGCTCTTGAGTTCCTGTTGACTTCCAAACTCACCAGAAACTGGATGATGTTGAATGCCTTCTGAGTTCTAAGTAAAGCAGGGGTTACCAAACAATTATCTACCATTACCCTTTAGCTGCTCATTGGTAAAATATGAAAATGGCTGTAATGCTTGGGGGGAATGCTGAGCAGGAAACCAAACGTCCACATTCATGCGAGCTGCTTCCTTGCACAAAAAAGCCAAAGTTCCAAATAAGGTGTTAGTATGATCTTTTGATGATAACATTGCTGCTTTCCATAGAGGAGTGAACTAGGTTTTGCATTACTGTGGGGAAATGCATGTCTACACAATCCAAAAAATTAATTTCCTCCAAACTATCAATAACCTTGCATGCCAGCAGCTCTCTCTGACAAAAAAAAGACCGCTACTAAGCATCATCGGCAAAAATCAATAGAGCTGCTGGATGAGAGGAGGTGGATATGACACCCTCCTCTCTTGTAAATCTGCTGAAGACCCAGATTTCAATATGGTGTGATTGCTGGGTCTGACAACTCTGCTTTGAGTCTATTATATGCAATGAATTACCCTGTTTCCTTCCTTTGATGCTAGTTAGCCAGAACCAGGTATGGGCTCTGTGGAAATTACTTTGTCCTGACAAAATAGTCCAGGCTTTAATTGCACCATGTAGGTGAGCTAAGGTCACTGTGTTCCTAATTTAGGTGTTTGATATGGGCCTCTGTTAGTCACCTTGGCAGAAGACAGTTCTAATAGCTTGGAATTTTATTGAACCTCAGTATTTCTGATGGTGAGCATCCCCATGAAAAAAAAACAGGGAACACTTACAATTTTGGGATCCTTCAACACTGGGCTTCTTAGTTGTGAAATGCAGAGGCATTGCAGAAGGTGTGCTTGATAATAAGTATGTTAACTAGCAAATGCATACCCTGCAGCATGATGTTCTTTCCAATAAAACATGCGGTAACAAAACCAGATTGCACTGGATAGGGTGTGTTCAACAGCCAAAACTGGATTTTGGCAGGAAGAACACTAAAAACAGTAACACACCCCCTCTTGGAAAAAAAAAAAAAAAGTCAGAAAAAGACATTAAATTGTTAATGACCATATATAATCAGAACTTTGATCTTGATTGCAAGAAAAGGCACTTCAAGCCATTAATTGATATGTCAAAAGCAGGCACAGATACTGGTTTAGTAATGGCACAGAATAAGCTTAATGAAGCCATCTGCTGCTCATTCTCCCATTTTGCTAAGCCCATGCCTACCTACTTAATATATAAAATTGAAAAAGCCATTTGTTGTTTACTGATAACCAAAATATGTGTTTTAAGTGTATTCTACAAAACAGATTATAATCCTCTGTTCTTCAAGAAAGGATGTTTCATGATAGTAAGAAGCAGTAAGGTTAAATTAGAGTAAAAACTTGTTCTCAGTCCAGTTCAGTACTGTCTTTACTAAATAATGTCTGTCAAACCTGGGTCCCAGAACTCTTATTGTGAGTATAAAATCAGCAAATGAAAAAGAGGAGGCCATTGTTTTTAGTGAGTATAGAGCAGTCTATAAATAAGCTTGGAAGTATTTCTGTGTACCTTGCAGAAGCCATATCAAAAAATAGACTATACGTAAGAGGCTGCAGAATACAAAATCAAATAAATCTAAATACTTACTGGTATGAAAATAAAACTGCTGCCTGCCTGCTACTATCAGTGAGGAGGGGGAGGTGGTAACAAGGGCACCTTAAAAAATCTGCTCCAACTCCAGAAGAAGAAAAAAAAAAAAAAAAAAAAAAAAGCATCTTGTGCACAAGCTAGGATTTCACCAAGGAGAACAATTATGGTGAAGAGCACAATATGGCAGATCAGAGGGATGGAGGGAAGGGGCACGGTGTCCACAGCCTTCTGAACAACAGAAGTTGTGATTTAAAAGGGAGCACGGGCAGACAACCCTTCCCATGGGAGCAACTAACAAAAGAGCTTGACAGGTTGGTTCGTACATGTGCACAGCATTTCTCCCACTCCAGTCCTTTTAACTCTACTACCTTACAGCAGTGACCTACTGGATGCCTAAGCTGGATCCCCCTGTATCCAGAGGAAGATGAGTTCAGTACTAGAGCAACTTTATATGGACTAGCACAGTAAGACAGATCAGTTGTACAGCAGTGTGCTACAAATGTGCTGTGCAGCGTGTGTGTAGTAAATCCAGTACATGGTCTAACAGATTTCCAGTGGGCAGATGATTTGCATGCATGGACTACACCCATCAGGCTTCCTGCAACCTGTACCTGCGGGGCTCAGTCACGAGGGACACCATTCAGCCAGACTGACTCCAACACACAATCTATATCAAATACCTCTAGCCAGAAGTGTTTGTGAAGGCCAAAAATGGAATGAATGTTAAGTGACACCCACTTCTTTTCAAAGAAAGCCCAGAGGAGAAGAGCGAAGAGTAGTGGAAGTAGAAGGAATGCTTTTGATTTATAAATATGAATAGCTCTCGCTAGCTGAGCCATCCCCGTAGCAGGTACAGAACTCATGGGAATTGGTGGATTAAAAAAAAAAATAAAAGACTGGTATTACCATATTCAAAGATCATGATCCTGTTCAAGTTAATGAAAGCCAAATGGCTCAAATTGCATCTGAAGAGTTAAAATTTCAATGCCATCATCGCTATACTTAAGATACTGTGCCAGATCATATAATCACATGACTAAACAATTAATTCTGGCAATCCAGCACAGTAGCTTGCATAGAAAAGCCATGCAACTTTTTTTTTTTTTTTTTTTTTTTAATTCCATGCACACCAAATACATCCACTTTTCTACAGTCAAATATCTTCTGGGGTTTTGAGTGGTTTTTTTAGTATGTGTACTTTGGTGTTTAGGGGTTTGTTTTAAGTCTTTACTAAGAAAATGTAAAATCAAGCTCTAGGTGCTCCAATCTCCTGTAGTTTTCACTGTTCTAAAACTAAGGTAAAGTGCTAGTGCTTTTTATGACTTAATTTTCTTCATTCTTTGTTTTGGTCATAGGGCCTGTCCTACTGATTTTTGCAAGATACATGCTGTGTTCCTACTGATTCATTCCCTCTGGAAAATATATGGAAAGTATACATCCTCCTGCTCCTTACCTATGGGAGGCATCTTGAGTGATTAACCGCAGTTCTCTCTCGGACATCGTTCCCCCCAGTTCCTAAGAAAATATGAAATAATTACACCAAAGTTTGCTTTCTAATAAGGAAGTTAAAAGATAGCTCTGTTTGGGGATTCAGGGTTTTTATTCTTTTGGTGACATGTTACATGTCAAATTTAAAATGCTCCAAATCTGACCATCATACCTTTTTCTTAGGGATATGGTTTTGCTTAGGAATATGGTTTAGTCAACATCTTGTCAGTGTTAGCTTAATGATTTAAGTAGATGATCTTAAAGGTCTTTTCCAATCCAGGAAATTCTGTGATTTTGTGATACATGAAAACAAATCAATTCTCTTGTTATTTCATACTGAGGAAGAAAAAAATGGTGAAGCTGGAGATCCTCTGGCCATACTTGACACAGCTAAAAAGTGGCTTCCAGGGCTGCAGTTTTAGGGTACGTGGGGTTTGTTTGTTAAACAGCTCCTCCAGAGCTCCTGTCAGCTGGCAAATGCAAGGTGAATTATCAGACCGAGTGACAAGAAAGAAGGGATAGATTCAGCAAACTGAGGTACTGAAATGACTGGGATTACAGTAAAAGTTAAGTATTATGCATCTTCAGAATTCAGGCCTTAAATTTTGATTTTGCTGTAAAGGTTTCCTTGTACAGCTGATGTTTTCTTTCCTAAGCATTTTGAAACATTCACAACTTAAGTCTGCTTTGTGTTGTGTTTCAGAAAAAAAGGGTTGTATTCAAGACAGATAAAAAATATAAAAATATAAAATCAGGCCATGGCTGCTGTTTAATATGCAAAAGACAAGGGCATTTCTTTGCTATAATCCACCCTCTTTACATAGTGATCCTCCCCTAATCATTTTGTCTGATTTAAGTGTATTGTGAACAGATGATGTCTATTTTATTTCCCCTGCACTCTGTTTGCTTGCTTCTTATCAGTAAATA
The DNA here is from genome assembly GCA_024605025.1 of Megaceryle maxima. Taxonomy (NCBI): domain Eukaryota; kingdom Metazoa; phylum Chordata; class Aves; order Coraciiformes; family Cerylidae; genus Megaceryle; species Megaceryle maxima. Next base: position 17,733 of record JANHGN010022071.1, on the reverse strand, counting down.
TCTATTCATTGGTCCTATCTCATTCTTTTACGTTTATTTGCATTAAAATGTGTCTCCCTCATTACTTCAGGGTTTGTACATAAATTAAAGCCTCCTGCATCTAACAGTTTTATTCTTTCTGGTTATTGCATAAATAAAAAATATTTTTCAATTATAGCAGATACTGGAATTTCTATCCCTTAACTATTTCTTAGTTCAGTCAGTCAATTTTTGCAATTAGATTGTGTCCTGTGAGCTTGACACAGTAATTGTAATCAGAACATTCTTCTCCTTACAAACTTGAGGGACCTACAAACTGGACAACACCTTTTTGGTTTGGTTTTTGTGTGTAAGAATAAAAAAAAGGCTCTCAATATTCTCTAAAATGAGCTTTATGAATTATTTAGATAGAAAATTCAACAGGTTTATAAGCCTGAACTGTATCAGCCTTGACCTGTAATAGAAGTCCGGCACTAGAAGGTGTGATGTTCTCATGAGCTCCCTGTTACTGTTTTCTGTCCTAGGAGTCTACCTGAACAAAAATCTTTGAGCAGTCCTGCTAACAGCTCTGTAATCATAATGATTTTTTAACTTTTTAGAGTATTAACATATTCTGTATGTGGGTATATTCACATTAATTTTTTCACATAATTTAAACATCTTACCATGCATAGTATAATTTCTTGTAAAAGCTTAAGATGTTCACAGCAAAATTTTAAATTATACAAAAGCAAAAGGTAAATTTGATTAGCTAAATGAGTTCTTTATAATTAATGCTGATCTATAATCTTTTCCTAGTAGTTGTGTAGTAAGTCTTCCCAAAACAGTTCCATCAGATTTCTAGCAATTTATCCAAATAGGGAAACTAAATGCTCCTATGATTTGACTCGATAATCTTATGATAATACAGCTCCAAACCCCACTGATACTCCTAGAAGGACCCGGATAGGCAAGTCTCCCACACCTAGTACTTAAATCTTCCTGGACAGAGGAACATCCTTTCCTATGTGCCTCTCTCCAGCCTAACTCGGCCTGTCCCTTTTTACCAACCACAGCTGCTGTTCCTCCAGACTGACACACTGCCCAGTAGGTCCATCACTTTCCACTGGCTGCAGCTACTTTGGCAGGTGTAGATGGGGGAAGGATTGTTTATTCCTGGTGTGAATAAAGTACTGCCTGGTGCTAGACTGGTAACAGCTTCTGGGGATAAAGTGAATTTAATGGTGGAGACAGCTTAAAACTAAATTAGGACCATCTGAAAGAAGACTTGAAAATGTGGCACAGAATAGCCTGACCTTAGTTTCCAACCACATTACTTTTCAAATAAGTATATAACTCTATCCCAGTTGAACTATTAAATATTTAGCACTTAAATATGGCTTCCTAATTGGGAGAGTTTAATTTGTTTCAGTTACCCATACAAATAATTCTAATCTACAGATCAGTTGCCCTGGTTTGAATAATGTGCATGTTTAACATAGCAAAATGCACATGTCTAAACTTAGCTTGCAATGTCGAAGCAACTTGTTAAGACAGATGATTATTAGACATATATTTGGTACCTTGGATATGTTCAAAAGATAACTAAAACTTATTATACTAATTCTATTAAGTTAAATGTGCAGATTTTCTAGCAGAAACACAAAGAATATTAGTATCATATATGAACAAACTACCTGTAATTACTTCCTGTCTAAATTGATGTAAAAGCAACAGGAAACAAGTTAACTCTCTTAATTCTTTGATAATTGATGTTCTATTATCTGATGCAAGGAAAAAAATAATAATTTACTATTACCATAATCTTATTTCTGTAGTGCATAAATTACTTCACAATTACATAACCATGTCCTTTGCACACTCTGGTGTCTTTTGTTTGTAAATCATCTCAAGGGAATCCACAAAGCTGCTACTGGCAGTCAGAGAGGCAGGAATTTTGTGTAGCTTTCATGACAAGCTTTTTCCAAAAGTGCCTTGTTTCATGGTCTGTTCCTGGTAGCATTCCAATTTCATAAATATCCTTCACATCTTTGGGACCTCCTTGTCCATAAAATGTTACCCCAGTAGTATTCTGTGGCACTGCTGTGGGTAAGAGGCTTAGGGAACACTACATATATTACAGTAAAATCTCTAGTCTCTTTTCTCCCCCCATGAAGACAGAGTCCATTCATCTCCAGGATTGCCAGTGAGTATAACAGGATAATTATTTTCTTTCTGTTATCCTAGATGAGCAGACAGTATGTTAATTAAATGGTGAAATACAATAAACTTCTACAGAATTGTTAAGAAAGTTGCAGATGCAGAGCAAGAATCTGAGTCTGTTCCAATCTCCCCAGCTCTAAGTCTGTAGGTGTAAACTTCAGGGCAGAATTGGGTTACTTTATTAAACCAGGAGTTACAGGAAGTCAATTTGGATTTCCGGTCCCACAAACTGTTTATGAAACATCAGGAGAGCAAAGAAAGAGAAGTATTGTTACAGCTTGTGAACAGAAGCAATAAACTTGGAAAATTAGGTTTATATTTTTGATTAAAATTCATTCTGGGCATAAAACATTCTCCCAGAAAGTTAGTTCACAAGTGAGAACCATGATACCAGATGTAATAATGACATATTGGACCATCTCTTGTATTAATTCAGTAGTGTTGAATGTGTTGCAACTTCTTCACATAGGAGGGTTGAGTGTTAAAGTTCTAAGCATGGTGGAGGTGGTATGAAAGCCCGTTGCACACTAAATGCACTTAGCAGCTTGATAAATAGTGTGTAGCTGGGCTAGCAGTATGTATTGTTTACTTTGTAAAATAGGCAGTTTGATCAGTAGAGACCTTGTTGGATGATGAGGAAACAAAAAAAGTAAACACACATGGATTAGGTGAAGAATAGAGCTAGATCAGGTATGGTAAGCAGTAATAAATGACAGAGATGTACTCTTAGTGTGTTCATCACAATTCTTTAATGAACACATCATAACTATTATCACACCATTCATGTATAGAGTGTTAATAGCATGCACTCAGAAGCTCAAATCCAATTAAATGATATAATTTCCTCTTGAACTGTTCTTTAGACATTAAACAGATGTACTGTGAAAATTGGTCACCTGCATTTAAAAAGGGTTATGGTAAATTTGTTACTCTCTTATCAGGTGACGAAATGTGTGCTTAAAAGTGTCAGATTTTTAGATTAAAAAATGTGTTGTATAATAGAAAATTTAATTCATCACTGATGGATCATCAATAGCTAAAGCCAAGCAAGGGTTAGGGGTGCCACCTCAAGTCAGATATCAAATCTAGGGGTGGCAAGATCATATTGTCCCCCAAAAACCATTTTTGGAAGGAAAGAGCTTAGAAGCAGAAGGGGTAGTCTTCAGAAACCCATTTTTACAAAACGCTGCAGTGCTTGATTTCAGGTAAGATCTGATCTCGAAGAAACTGTAAGTAAACTGAGTTATGCAATTATATCAAATCATACTGGCAGGTTACATATGCACATAAAATACCAGGTTACGTGATAAGTTATGTGGAGAAAAACCATGATCCTGGGTCTTGACTTGAAAAGAAAGGGTGGTTTACATCACAGCGGGTTAAAATTTTATTTCAGGTTCTGGAGCACCATTAGCATGCTCTGTTTACTGTTTAGGCAGGTGGTGATTGAGCCTGGATAGGGCTAAGGGAAATTAACATTTTGAAACCATAAAGGGATGCTCAGTGGACAGGAAGGAGGAATTCCAAAGTGACTTGGGACTGAATGAACATAAGAAATACTTCTCAGCAGGGTGTTATCTCTACGGGTATGCATTCCCATACCCTCCTCCAATGTCTTACCACTGATTGCTAGCTCTGGAGGAAAACAGCAAGAGGAAGGACTAATGGGAGAGTTAAATTAGCCCACCTTCAGTAAATCAGCACCTGAATAAAAGTCTTCAGTAGCCACAAGGAAGAATAGAAGATACAAATTGTAGTTCAAAAGAGTAAACTTCTGTCTGACTGCTCAGATAAAGAACATTGAAGGTATTCCCTGCAGGGATGCTCTAAATCCATTTCCTCTCATGCTGTAAGGGAATGTCAGACCTAATGCTGGATCCATCCCTATCTTTTTGGTGTAATTATTGACTTAACCTCAGACCTTCCTCTGAAACAAAAGAAGAAAGTACCTTGGCATTGCATAGATGGGGTGTCAATCCTCTGCAGTGAAGCGCTTGCTCCTGTTACTACAATCAACCTCATGCAGACAGTGGAATTAAGCTAGTCTGAAAATACAACATCCAACATCTTTTTTTTTTTTTTTTTTTTAAGAGAGAAAGAGAGATCACTGCTGGAATTAAAAGCCCAACTTCACTGCCTGAAAGGGTTTTTCTTTTTCCTGTATTTCATTCTGTGCCCAAAAATTCACGTGAAAAAAATCAGACCTCTAACAGCCTGTTGTGATGACAATAATAAAAGCAAATTCTGTGCTTCTTTTCCAGTGCTAAATAAATATCATTACTATTTAGTCTATTCTTGAAGTGTTAGGTAAGTTGTTATTATTAACCCAGATCTCTATGTTTGAAAACATTAAATCATTGTCTCCCATAACTAAATGGAAATTATCATGAAGAGTTCACAGGAAAAAAAGCAATAATTATTGTTATAGTGTGCATTTGTATACATTGGAGAATGCTGTAGGTAGTGTTCTTGTATTTCTTAAAGTAATTATAAATATTTAGAGGGTATTTTGGAGGTTTTTTTTAACATTACAAATATAAATTTGCTAAACCTCTTTGGTGTCTAGCTGAGAGGTGAATGTAGGAATAAATGTTCTAAGTAAGGAAATGGAAGAAAATACTACCATTAACTTTGGTTAATGTGCAACCACTGAGGGGAATCCTAAAACAAACCAGTTACTCCCACAACAGATATCCTACTCTGGAAAGAGCATGCTAATTTATGTTTGACAATACAAAGTTAAATGCCTGCATTTTTCAGATTTATACCGGATAAACTGAGAGATTAACAGTTATTTTCAGTTTACCGGTCTTTAATCTATCTGGTCATTAATCTATCAATAAGACCAATCTACTAATAAAACAACTGATTATATGAGAAGTATCAATTAATTGAGACAGAGTCTATTAACAAGCTGAATGTCGTGTACCTAATTAGGTTTGGCTGAGCTAACTGCTCTCTGAACGTCTCCCTGTGCTTCAGCTAGAAAGTCATCCTCAGGGCACAGTTAGTTTTCTATTCCTGCTGTGCTTCCTTTAATGCAGTAAAGTTCCATCTCTGAATTCATTAAAATATTTTATTTCTTTAATTACAAGGTGCTTGCTCTATTCTTCCGTGAGACCATTTACCCTGATTCCAGCTCTGCACTGAATGTTTTTAGACATCGACATTTCTAAGCATTAGTGAAATAGAATCACAATCTAGTTTCACTGTAGGAGGCAAGATCTGAGCCCTGGAAAAGGAGATGTGCTAGTTTGATCTAAAGCTAATAAGAACTCCAGTGAGTCTTCAGACATGGCTGGAGTAGTGATGATTTAGATATGGAAAAAATGTTTCTCTAGATTAATAGTTCTTCCTAACAGTTCTTATAAACTGCCTTGGAGCGATTAACATAACATTGCAGTACTTAGATCCAGGGTTTTGTTTGTTTGTTTGTTTGGGGTTTTTTTGGGTTTTTGTTTGTTTGGGGGGTTTTTTTGTTTGTTTTTTGTTTGGTTTTGGGTTGGGTTTTTTGTGGGTTTTTTTGTGTGTTTTTGTTTTTGTTTTGGTTGGGGGTTTTTTTTGGTTGGTTTTTTTTTTAACCCAAATTTCAGGGAGAGTCAGGGTTTGGATTTAGCTAACATCATGCACTGTAGCTAGGAAAGTAGCATTGGGCTTTAATTCTTGGTGTCAGCAGTCTTTGGGTATCATAGTCTAGGTGTTTTAGTCTTCTGTAAATGATCTTGACTTTGCTTTCTATGCTGCATTACTTGATATAAAATAGATTTTAAAGGTTCCCACAAAAACTTGCAAAGGTCAGGCAAAAATGGCATAGTCAGTCAAATAGTCAGCTTCAAATATTCCACAATCCAACTTAAAAGTCTACTGTGATGGCTCAGGAATTCTGTGGAATCAGTATCACTGTTTCCCATTCAGTGTACTATGCTGCTAGTTCAACACAGAAAAATGAGTCACTGAAAATTAAATATATATCTAACTATATAATATTTGTAATCTTAAAAATTAGGAATGGTGACCAAAAGAACTGGCTAAACAGCATTTGATTTAGTCTTGAAAAGATGAATGGAGTGCTGCTATTCCTTTCAGCACATTCTCATGAAATCTCAGAGTACTCATTGCTGGCTCAAGCTTTGTGTATCTTGGGGAAAATAAAGGGAAAAAAGTATTCCATTGGAGTTTCTAAGAAGTGCTTTGTTTGTAAAACAAAGCGACTTTTCTAGTAATAGGCATTACTCCAGTTTCACAACTACAGTACTGGGCTTGAAATTCCATTTGATACAAATACAATTTGTCATAAATGTATACAGTGCCAGTCAGCAGCTTCAAATAATAGGGTTTGCATCCTATAAATCTAGAACGAAGAGATTTTGGTGAATTAGAAATATAGTAAATTGTTAACATAAACAGAGTAATAGTAAGAAAATGATCTAAAATTCTGCAAGAAATAAGAGCACCCATGCTTTTGGACATATCACAATGACTACATAATTTCTGGAATAGATGCTGAGCACATCTCTGTGACAGCTTCTGGCAGTTAAAAGCAATGAGTTGAAAGCATCATAAGAACCTTGCTGCTTACAATGAAATATACTCAGAATTTTTCTATGATGGCTGAAAGAAACTAAAAGCTGAAACAATTTTCTTGAAGTGGTAACAGGAAAGGGAGTCCTTCTATATGTGCAAAGATCTCTACAGGAAAGAAAGCAAGCCCTGCCCTTTAATGATAGCTGTGCATTGCTGCTTAATTGTAGATGCTGGGTTTATTTTTTTATCTTTTTATCTTCCATTGTCATGGAAAAATCTCTATGTGAAATTTAGTTCAGAGTTTATTAAGTGAGCATATTAATTTTAATAGATTTTGTATCAGCCATTTAGTATACTGCATTTCTCATAGAGACACATAATACACTTCCCTGCATACTAGAGAGGCCTATATTGTTATATATTATCAAGCAGAGAAAGAAACAATGTCATCTCTGTTCATAAGGAATTCAGTGTGCATGAAGCATTTAATAGAAAAGCAGATTTGTTATGTTGCTATGGTGGTTGTTATGGTGTTACATGCCTGGCAGAAGTCAAGATTTTTCTTTTTTTATTATTTTTTTTCTTTAATGTGTGTGTGCAGTGTACCTAAAGAAATAACATGGCTTTCAAAATGCCTAGCTTCTAGCATCTAGGAGTTCTCCAGAAACAAAGCAGGATGTGGAAAAGGATCTAAATGCTTGGTAGTCTCACAGCAGAAAACATTCCCTGTCCTCCACCATTTACATGCACACCCACTTCATGTCCTACCAAGCTTTACCTTCCACAATGTTCTTGTCCTAATTTGGTGTAGTCACAACTGCATTTTTCAGTAACAATTGTGACATGAAAAGGATGTGATTCAGCAAGACCCTAAAGCATGTCATAGCACATTTACATTCCCATTGATTTAAAAGGAGCTACTAAGCAACTGAGTCAAGGTAAATACTTGCCTGGGTAAAGCCAGCAATATGTTTTAAACTCTTGAATTTGAGCCTGATAAAGGGTAAGTAACATGTTCCTTTATAACCTTGTTTTATCGTTCTCAGGGAAAAAATGAAACAAAGCAGACTTCCTTTAGGTTCACTAGGTGACTACTGGAAATGATGTCTTCAGGGTAATAGAAAGCAAATAATCTTTTTTCCACATTTTCTTGGAACTCCACCAACCACAAGCACAATTCGGGGTGGAGGGAGGAAATTCTTGCATCCCATTGTCTCTACAGGACTCACTGTTCCCCAGTGAACATCAGGGTCAGTTTTTCCAACAGCTTACAGATAGGAAGCATCTTTCTGCCAGTGATAATGTGTATGTTTTGAGTATATGGGTAAAAAAGAAAGTTGTGTCACTCACATATGGCTTGCTTAGTTTTTAAGCAATCTGTTATAATTCCTACCTTGCAATTTGCAGTACTTAAGACTAACCTGTATTAAATCTTAGTTGCAAATATCTCAAAAAAATAGTATTGCTATAAGTATCTCAGAATGATACACAATTTTTATATCTTTTTTTTAAAGGTCAGTGTTGAAATAAGTTCTCTAGCAAAGCTCTAGCAGTCAGCTTTTTTTGTGGGAGTTTTCTGATGCGTGGTTTTGTTCCTCCTAGAACGTGACAATGTGAAACTAAAGGAAAACATTTTTTGCCACCTCTCTGAACTTATACTAACAATGTGCTTTTTTTCCAAAAACAAAAGAGAGTTTCAAGACCATACAAATATTATTGTTACATTTTAATCCCCTGAAAATAAAGTCAGGCTAAAGCAAACAAAGCCTATCAAGGAGAAGCCAGTTTTATTAGGGCATTAACTTCAGTGACGCTGTGAAAGGCCATTCCAGTGAGTGTCACTATGCAAGCATCAAAGAGACAGGTTGAGAACAAGCTGTCTCTTCCTCTATGATATTGAAAGAAAACTGTTTTAAAACTTAATTCTGGAAAGATGATTCCACATTGGTATCTCAGGAACAGAATACATATATATTCTACACTAACTATATACTAACACTATAATAACTAACACCATAATTCTAACTTCATCAGGACGTGGCTGTCTGAGAGAGATGCTATGTAATAACAGTGCTTAGAGACTTCAAAGGCCTGCAGTGAAAAGAGTGACCAGACAGTGAAGAGATATAGGTAGCTTAAATTTTACATTTGAGCCCTTATCAGCAACAGATTTCTCTTACTGATTTCTATGTACTTGTCACTATTCAGTTACAATTCCACTTTGGCAAGTGCAGCCACAGAGGGACCATCAGCACTAGTGTAAGGACTATGTTTCCTGACCTTCAAAAAAGGCTTTGGATGATAACTTGGTAGTGTCCTAATCCCAAAATTACTTTTCTGGAGCCTCATTGCTAATAGCAGTAGGAGAAATTGGAGAAGAGAAGAAAGAGTCAAAGAGAAAGACCACTTCAGAGTAGGGAATCTATTTGAGACCATCTCCCAGATTTAATATGTTTGCATTTGTAGCATTTCAAGTCAGTGGGATGTAGTGAACATGACTGTCCCTATCTCTCACACACGCCTCACCACCAGCACAGACAATTGTACATAATTTTTCTAGCATCATGAAAGAGAGAGACTGGCCTGGGGAAAAACAAAACAAAATTTACATGCACAACTAGGAGCCTGCTGTCAATCTTTTCTCCTACTCTTCCATTACACTTAAGTTATTTTGGTATCATAGATCACAGGAAAAAAAATGAAACTACCCATAAGCTCCACCCCAGCAGAAGTTATTGAATATAGTAGTGTGCTGCTCTTCTCTGCTCCACCTAAAGAGAGGACAAATTATTACTTACACTGGCAAATATTTTCTAGCTGCCTCTACAGCTGGATATTCAACAGATTAGGTTCTGTTGAAGTGCACACTCAGAAATGACATGGCAATGCTGTCCCCAGAAGGAACGGAATTGCTGGCCTCATTTCCTGCACCTGGAAATATCTGTCTCTTTGGGGACCTCTGCACAGATGACACCATAAATTTAAGTCATATTGGGAAAAAGAAGGTGGGCTCCCTTTGCTGAGATTCTTGAAAATAAAAACTACTGGTTTATGAAGGCTGAATCCTCTCTGAAAAGGTTTCATGGCCTAGTTATTTTCACTACATCTGTCAGATCTTAGGAAAGCAGATTTTCTGAGGACAAGAGTTGTGTGTTGTCTTTATTTAGATGGAATTATAACCCAAAATGGCTGGATGACCTCACTGGTGATTCCAAAGGGCTGAACAGGAGCCAGAGCAAGGCAGAAAGCTGTGGGACACCTAAGGAACACAAGGAATGCTCTGGGTACAATAAGTACACTAGGGCAGTTCCATCTGTCTCTGCCAAATCCTCAAAGTCTCCTTATTTCCTCCTAACTCAGCTTTCTGATTGTAACCTGATTGCTGATCAGGTTACATTAGCATGAATACTGACATCCCCTGAGTGCTCTCAGGAGATCACTGAATTTTGAAATGAATGTTGTTTCTGTGCTGGTTTGCAGTGCAACACAAATTGCATTTAAAAAAAAAAAAAAGGGGGGGGGGAATGTTGCAGCAATTTCAATCCACTTTACCCTCCATTGTAAAAATCACTTTTCTGTGTTAAGCTTTGGATTACACTTAAAACTATCGGCCTCTGAAACCTCTGAAAAATAGCCTACTGCTGCTTTGCTGTTTACAGACACTGGGGCTTCTACACTGCACACATCTCAGCCTTCAACAGTTAAAATTTTTGTGGAGCAATTTGAAGCGTCCTCCTGTGAAAACAGCAGCTCTGGTTTTAGAAGTAGAGCACTACCATAATATTGGTTTTACTAGCTCAAGGTTCAACTTAGTAATAAATATAAAAAAGCCCCAACTGTTCAAATAGCTCCTTAAAAACATAGTAGTTTAAAAAAGAAACTCCATAGATAGCAACTATTCCTGTCGAGGGAAGTGACTATAGGCCATGCAGTCTCTCCCTCCTGCAAACAAGGAAGAGGAGAAAGATAGAAATTATAAGAATCAGCCACTACTGTCCTGAATGATGAAGATGGCACTCAACATTGTGTAAGTGGACTGATCTGCTCTGTAACGGGTGTGTGGTGCTTTCAAGATGCGGGGGGGGGGGGTGTGCATGCAGTAGTTTCTGGCATATCATGGGTGGTGGTTCATTTTCTGATTCACTGCTGTTTAGAAGCTGCATAACCAAGTATATTTTTGTCTAATTAGTGATAGCTGTGATACTGTTAGTATCTTCTGAGATAACAGGGCCATAATTTGTATACTTCTTTTAGGGTAAAAAGTGTAGATTACATTAAAACTGAAGTGCCCTTGGAAAAGCAGCAATTAATTCTTGTCATTCTAGACTATGCACACCCTGTAGTACAAATAACGTTATCCCAGAATCACACTGTCCAAGCTAAGTACTTTTTGGTCATTCAGCATAAATTTAAGTAAAACTCCATGAGCTGTTTTGAAGGTTAGAATTCTCCGGAATCACATCTCTGCTTCACATGAGAATTTGGCAATGAGCCAGCCCAGCCCAGGTACCTGTGAGCCATAAATTCCCAAGCAGTCTCGTTTCAAATAACTGCCTTGCCTAAAATATTCTTATTCCAAGCTTTCTTCCAAATTATTAGTAAGCACTGACTTTAGTTTTAGCTCCATTTAGTTTTAAGAAACAATGTCTTGAGATTCCTATATACAATTTCCTGCTTTTCATTATATATATTGATTTGCCAAAGGATGTTAAGTTGTGCTTCAGAAACTTAGCCTCAAAATTTTAGCGAATGGAAAATTTGATAGATTACAGGCTTTCAAACTTCAGAATTCACTTGCAATTAATTCAGTGGATTTTTCTCTCTTATATTTAACAGTTAATTAATATAAAGGTAATTTTGAAAATGTGAGTGCAATTACAGTATTTACCCAGCTGCAGAAACTTACACTAAACTACCTGCAGAAATAGAAAGATGTTTCTCTGAAGCAAGTACTGTTTAAAGTAAGGCTATGATTCAAACAACTGGGCTACCTAGGTTTAGGTAGCTACATAAATGGACTGATAGCCAAAAAGCTACCGTGAGATTGCTTTCAGTGAGAATCACTAGCCACTCACTTTAATATAGGAACAGAGTGAAGCACCTTCATGGGCCATTTTTTTTGTTCTAAGAAATAGTTAAGAAATTTCAACAGTAGTTTATATCAAAAAAACTATTCAGAAGTTATATTCTTCACATGTTTAGAGAATGTCTCCCATTGGAAGGAGTTCCATAAGCTTTATAACTTTATAACTTTATAACTTTATAACGTAACTGTACATACGTACAGAGAGATGGCACCATGATTAAATAAAAAAAACCTAAATATCAGTAAGCATGAACTCAAAACTTGTATGTTTTTCTGGGAGAAGTCCACAATAACTTCATTAGAACTAGCACAGAGGTTCATCTGAGTTTACTCTTTGTGTCTATGGGAATGAATTTGTATTTACATTTATGAAGGTAAGAGACATATTATAAAGGTAAGAGGTAAGAGATAAAAGACAGGAAGGTTATCTGAGAGGGGTGAAAAGACATAAAAGAGTATGAGTGAAATCAAGCATCTTTAAACATAACTTTCTTACTTTTTTTTTTTCTTCTTCCCAATTTCACTGTTGAGAAAACCGTCACTAAGTTTGTCTCAGACTGGTTTGCTTCCCCTGAGTTTGATAGTCCAATTAGTTATCTCAGCAATGTTAGTCCAACTCAACCATTGCAGAAATGGCTTTATTTTCTCTCTGCTTGTTTGTTGACATTACCACCCTTCAGTCTTCTCAGAAGTCTCTCACTGCTCTAATAGATGCCAAATTTCATCACCCGATACGTCAGCAAAGACGCATGACCACATCCCCTCCTTCACAAGTAGTCTCATTAGTCCCATGCTTGCTTGAGGAAACACTTCAGAACTTCTCTTCCTGTTCTAAAGGGTGATGGGATTTATTAATCACTGTATTAGTCTGTCCTGCTGCTGCTATACCTTGCTCTCAGTGGAGTTACTAATGATTTACAGCAACAGGCATCAAGTGAGGTTGCTAACTTAGGCGGATAAAAAATAGCAATGAAATAGGCCTCCCCATTTCTCTGCCTCTTTCCAGCTTCTAGCTGTGTACCGTGGTCTCTCCATGTAATTCCACTGGCACTGAACTCTGATTTTGACATTTCTTGTCATTTAGACCACATTCTACATGTCTCTATGCTTCATCTTTTTGTGTATCAGCTAAACTTTACTCTCTTCTTCATTGCTGTTTATACTTAAACTCATACTCCTACTTGTGTCATTAACACTGTAAATACTATCTAACTGTGCAAAGCACTTTGGGGCAGCAACATGGAAAATAAAGCTGCAGCACCTAGTAGTACTGTCAAGTGGTAATAGTGAAGGATTTGGAAATCAGGGTGTTTTCTAATGTCTTTCATACTCCTCCTGGTGTTGTCTGTTTACTTTCTGTCTATATTCTATTATCTTTCTACCCATCACAAGAATTGAGTGGGGGTAGCATCCTTTTAGATCATGGAATACAGATGGAGCAGATGCAAAAATGTAAATTATGGGGAAAAAAACCAACTTCACTGCATGACAGCATTTCAAAGCCAAGCTCATGTACTTTTAACATCAATGGCACTGTAGGCCAGCATCCTACTGCTCTCTCCAATTCCTGTTTAGGTAATTACCAGGCATAGAAGAACACAGCTAAGCTTAAGCTAACTCTCTCCCTAAACTGTGGGCCAGTCATCAGTAATTTTGATTTTGAGAGCTTTTCTGTTGATTTTAGATTTTACTAGTGGTACAGCCAACTTAAAGAAAAGCAAACAAAGCACTCATTTCATAGTTTGCTTTATTTCTGCAAGCAATATATTTGCTTATTTTCCCTGCTAGTGCACGTTCTTGTCTCCTGTCTTCTCTATAGGTGTTCCTTTGAGGCTTCGGATCTGTAATAAAAAAGGGATGAGGCTGTAAGACATCCTTGTCCATTCATTCAAGCCTAAGTCACTGAAGTGTGTCCACAGTAGTTCATATTTGCTCCCCTTTCCCCTGCTGAAATTTCCTAGATGGTCAGTCCCTCCCGAGGTATTGAAAACAGGCAGCCAGTAACTTCTGGTTGTTTTGGCTTCCTGAGTCTGCATGCTCATAATGGAGGAATTGCTGGAGTTTAACATTTGTCATTTCTACTTCCATGTGCAACACAAGGTGAAAGAAATGGGGAAATTCACCCCAGCTGCTTCTTAAAATACACTTTAGAAGAGCTACACTTGTATTACCCAGCTAAGTCTAAGTTGTATATAAAGACTGCTAGTCACCAAACTAGTGGTTAAAAACTGTCAGGGACAGACATAAAAGATGTTAACCTTCATTTTCTTACTTTAATCTGCTCACTGATTCTTTCAAATAACGTTAGGGAACAGTATCATTAAATTTTCCCATGTTGTTTGAGAAGAGGGAGTAAAACAAACACCTCAGCATCTAAAGAGATTACATTAAAGTCAGTATTTCCTCTTTGGTCAGGTGGGTCAGTCTTGGAATAAATCCCATTTGCTTTCATAAGTGTAAGACTTTAGAGGAATTTTCAGTTTACCCCATCCCCAAACATTAAACAAAGCTAGTACAGGTTTGTTTAATGTTTTGAACCCTGCCTGGCTCCAGCAGAGAATATCCTGTATTTATTGATACAGACCTCTTCTATGGATAAATTCTTTGTGCTCAGCAATCTTGCTCCAGTCATGTGCTGGAGGAAGCAGCTGACTGGCCTTTCCCTCCCATTGTATCCTCTGGTATGAAGATGAGATCTTTCTGCAACCAGTGCATACAGAAAAGATGCCACAAGCAAACAGATGTTTTCAAAGGGCAGGAAGGAAGGGAGAAAAATAAATAAACCCAAGTTTGCAAGAGAGGAAGGCAGCAATGACACACTGTGTATCTTCCATTTTCAATCTAAACTCAGCCCTGCTACCACCAATTCCCGTGTGTCTCAGATGCAATGAAAGGGCTTTTGGCTACTTTAGACAGTACGACTTGAAGGTTATATTTAAAACAAATAATAACAAAACAAAGGGAGAGTTGTTTAATAAAGTAAAGTTTGCTCAGCAACTTTTCCTGTGGATAACCTACAGTGGTGTTTGCTAGCTTTGCAAAATTATCCAAAGGTCTACAGGTCATATTGGCTTTTTTTCCATATTGCTGAAAAAAAGCTTTGTGTTGAACAAATATTTCAGTTGTGGCTGCAGCATCACCCCTTTTGTTTATGACTTTTCATGTTTATGTAACCTTAAGTCTAGAGCCAATGATAAAGGTTTGGGGGTTTATTTCACTAAAAATTTTAGTTTGTATTTAAAAACAAAACCAAAAGTCTAGTCCTTTCCCACAAAAAGACTAACTAAAAAACTTCTAAACCAAAGATCTCTAAAATCTGTATCTTGTTTTGACATGTAAAAAAAAAAAAAAAACCTTAAAAAGAATTGCTTCTGTTTAAACTACTTTCCTGTCAATATTTTACACCAGTATCATATTTAAAATTATGCTCACAAGACTCTTACTGACAGTCAGAGGCAGCATCAGGATATAAGAACTAAACCCATGTGCGGAATTATTAATTGGGTATAAGAAAAGCAGTGGAAGCAAAACCTAATTTTTTTCTTTTTCCTTTCCCTTCTCCTTTGTCAACCTTCTACCCCTCACATGCAAATGGGATTGTTACAAAGGAGGACAGGAAGAGAAACCAGCATATGAGATCTGTCAAGCTGTCCAACATCACACACCTTCTCTTTAGGCCTGCATCCCACAGGTGAAGCACAACACTATATCTTGTCTCCTCTATCGTCTTCTGTGCCAACACAGCCAGATGACCTAAGCTAGGGTCTGCTGACCAAATGCTTCAGGTCCACCAGTACTGGAAAGAGGTCAGAGCACTGTACCGGAGCTGGAGATGTGCCTCTAGACAAGGGCCCATCTTGAGACAAGCCCTGCTAGAAGCCACAATCCGCTTTTACAGCATTATATCTAAGCCCTTCTATATTACTTGATAGGAGAAATTCCCTTCCCACAGCCCAACTGCATGTGTACCATGCAGTGTTACTAGGCAAGTGCTGGGGGGGGGGGGCACTATACTAAAAGTATAGTAACAAAGCATTCTGTTTGAGCTTTGAGAAGTCACTCTAGAGCTGTTGCATGCATTGGTGTCCTCTCAAGCCATTGGCACTCTTGCAGTGCCAGCTGCCTGCTCTCTGGTACCAGCTTCCCTGCAGCACAGAAAGTTGTTCGATATGCTTTACATGGAAGCATACTTATCAGCTGCATGTTTTTCATAGTCATCCCTGATTTAATAGTTTTTGTTCTGGGTTCCTGAAGCTGAGGTATAGAAACTCATACTTTCAGTAGCAATGTGCAGGCAGTTCTTCTACTAAAATACACAGAACTATGGAGATAGTTTAAGAACTTTAAGATACAGTGCCCAACTATGGGGAAAATATTTTAGATGCAAACTCAAAATACAAATGAGACTGTAATTTCTTAACAGGAAAGGATATTCTCTCTCATAGTGCTGCCAGGCCTACTCATAGTCTCTTCTGGCTCTAAACCACACAGGTACATGTTAGAGCATATAACAAATGCAGAGAATGAGGGCTTCTCCTGAACAGAGAAGACATCAATATGGAGATTTTTCTTTATTATTATTATACCTTGTCCAGGTGAATCCCTGGAAAATAGCTACGTAACATCAATACCTCCACAATAAGGCAAAGTTGCCTCCAGAAAAGCTTCCTTACCCACCTATCTAAATTTTCTAAGTTTTGTGAATACAGTAAATCTAGTACAAAATAAGTCAAGCCTGTAATTTTAAAGGAGCTTTCTGTAGTAAATACTTTCAATTAATCCATTGTAGTGCTCTCACTGGAGTTCTTGATTTTGTTTTTTATGATTTTTATATTGACATTTACCCTGAAAAGCTAAGAAACCCCCCATGCCCTATTTTATTACCATGTATGATTCAATTCACTCAGAATAAACTCTGAAGGAAGAGCTACAAAACTTCACTTTTTTTTTACATTTGTTGCACTCAGTGGATTTATTTCTAGACCAAACAGGAACAGAAATCAGTCACACCCTGTAATCAACAGGGGGTATTGTGGTAGGTGTCTATGACCAATGTCAGAATCAGATCTGTATTTTATCTGCTGTACAAAAAATCTGAGAGATAAAGGACTTGCTTTGAGGCAGAAATCATTCAAATCAGTGTACAAATGAATTGGTGAAACAGTTCAGTGTAGAACCTCATAATCACTTTAAAAGTCCCTAAAACTTGACCTGAGCAGAGGCTGTCAAATTTTTTGGACTAGTATGGTTTGTAGTCTAGTGATTGATTTAGTTATTTGGGAAAAAAATGAGACAAGGAATGTAGATGTTATTTTTTTCTCCACAAAATAAATACTAAAGGAAGAAAAAGGTCTTGGGATAGATTTGAAATTAGAAAGTCTTTCACTGGGATGTGAAAATGAAGGGGGGGGTGAGGGGGGAGAGTTTTTAGAAAAGTTCAGTAGAGATTCAGCATGACATACTAAGAGATTAGTGCAGCACAACAAAAAGCTAATGTGGTCTTAGGTCCAGAGCGGTTTGATAGGTCTATGTGTCTTACCAGTTTGTTACATTCTTTGCATTGTAATGGATATTCATCGTAACTAGAGAAGTTTACTCTGGTTATCTTTTGCATCACGACTTCAGTTTTATGCTTACATGTTTTCTGAGTCTTACAGGTATCAACTTTGTTTTGGTTCCTAAAAAAACCCCATTTAGCCTTTACAGTTTTGGTATTTTAGAACTGTTTTTGTTTCCTAGGAATATGTTGCCAAGGAAAAATTCACATAATGACTTTGGGATGCTATCGGGGTGGATAAATATGGCTTGGATTGAGACAGGACTATGGATAGGATTGGATTCTGGCTCTGCCAGGCCAGATTTAGTGTAGTGCTGGCATGATTCATCTGGTTTAACAAAGGGACAAGTTTAGAAAGGATTAGGTGAATTAGTTCAATTCATTA
>JANHGN010022070.1:28379-47319 GCA_024605025.1 Megaceryle maxima | reverse complement strand
CTTCTCTTTTTTTTTTTTTTTTTTTTTTTTGGGCGCCGGGGGGGGGGGGGGAGAAGGCGCTGTGCATAAGACATGCTGTCATCTTGAGCAGGTCACACTGCATTCAGAAAAACATTTTGATAGTTTGTACAATTAACAAGCTATAAGTGTGTCTTTTAAATTACAAGTTCAAAAGTCATTTGCCAAAACCCCCTTGTTTAAAACACACTGTGGGCAGGACAGTGGTCTGAAAACATGATTTTACAATCCTGGGGAAGAAGCCTTTGCTTGGGAGTGGATTGTAATTAAAGAAAATAGTTGTATTCCTAATCTCTCTTTTCACTGTATATGATTTACCTTGTAACATATTTCTCCCTCTTGCTTTTGTGCTCTAAAGGAACTGACTTTTCATGTTATTTTGTACAAGTTAGACCTTGATACTCTTTTTAGTGTGTATCCCTGGTCCAATGTGTCAGTATTCCACATTACAAACCTCAGTGTGTTAAATGTGGTGTTTGCAAGAAAATGAAGCGTACTGAAATACCCTTGTTTTTTCTTTTTCAGGATAATAAAGTTTTGAAAGGTGCCTCCCCAAGAAGTGTGATGCGAAATGGCTTTAGGAAACAATACCCAGAGAAGTTATTCCATCATCCCATGCTTCATCTTTGTTGAGGTGAGTGCAGCATTCAGTTGCCAAGCCTACACAGAAGGCAGCTCTGCCCTGCAGGAATTAAGTCATTTGTTAGCCATTTTGTCTTTAAAGAGGAGTGCTTTCTTACTTGATAACTTGGATATCTGTGTTCATACTCGGTGCCATCAAGTTCCTCTGAAAGCAGTCCTGCATGAATTAGCCAGATCATAGGTACAAACACCCAAGAACAAGTAGAGACTGTGTTATCAAGACTTTCCTCTAGCCGATTTGCAGGCTAGTCCTGTGGAATTAGGTAGAGAATAGGCAGTAGCTGCAGGTGTAGGTCAGCAGCAGGTGATTGCTCATCTTCCCATTTTTCCTCAGACCTGTATCCATCTTGCTATGGCACAGGGATTAGACCTCATTTAAGGAAATGTCTCATCTCACCATCTAATAGTTCATAGGCTTAAAAAGCAACACACAGTTCTGATTTCAGTTTAGGTGGAACATAAAATTTAGATGAGGCATGCCTATCCTTTACATGTGACGAAGGAGCTTGGCTGGTACAAAGGCTGTGAGTTGACAGTGAAGTTACAGGAGTGGTTGTGCCCGTGGTGGAGTATGGCTCCACATCTTTGTTAAGGGTAGCTATTCTTTTTTAATTAGCTTATTATTTTACTCTGTACAAATTACTTTTTTTTTTTTTTGTGTTGCTTCTCTTACTTACCCTAACACTGCTCAGCTGAGCAAAATCATTATCCAAATCAGTGATTGTTCAATTGGTGCTTTATAATGCTGGGATGGTTTTCTTGGCAAGAGAGGCAGCTCTGGGTTTCCAAGGAGTATGAAAGCTTCCATCAAATTTAGATCATGAAAAGGAGATAACTACCTGTGACTGACAGTCTTCAGAGCCCCCTCACTGATGTAGCTTGCTTACAATACTCATTCTTTGGCCCAAACTATGAGACAACTTGTGCTCTTCTGCAAGACAAGCACCAAAAGCAGTCAAAAGACTAATTGTAATGCTCGTATTGTGTAAGACATACTCCATTTCCACTGAAGTCTTGGAAGGTTTTGCTGCAGATGAAGGTGTAATGGGCACTGTGAATGGTTACTTTCCAGAGCTCCTGAGCACTGACCTTGCCTCAGGGATATGGGAAAAGCATGCAGTGGTATTCAGGACCTCTCCAACCCTTACCCATCTGGAGTCCACTCCTCATAACATCTTCTCCAGTCATGTGGTTCTCTTATATGCACTCCTTACTCTCTGTACTACCAGCTTAGCCACCAAAACACTGTCAGATGATCCATGGGTGCTTTCTCTAATGAAAGGAGTATGTTTTCTTTTGACTTGAATGGCCCTTCCTTGCATGAGGAATCTGACTGGAAGATGAGGACAGACAAAAAGCATAATAAAACTACTCAAAACTACTACAGCTTGACATGAGGCCTTCCTAGCTGCAGCTATGGCAGATACCAGTGTGGGAAGGTGGCTGAGCCTTGCAGTGCTTCACAGGGATTTGTCACTGACATAATGTCCAGCTTCTCTGTCTCTGCTCCCTGGGAAAACTGAGGGGCTGTTCTGACTAAGACAAGGGGTCACTTCTTTATCCCTTCAGCTAGAGAAAGGTTGAAAATGGGAAAAAACCCAGATAAAAAAAAAACCAAAACAAAACAATAAACACCATGAGGAATGAGGTATCTTAAATTTATTGCTTAAACAAGAAGCTCTGAATGTTTTTAGTCCTTGCTTTAGTATGAATTATGAGCCTGGTTGGCAGCCTGTGACATGAGAGATAAATTGTCCTTCCTGTAGACAGGACCGAAATGAATGTAAGAATAAATCTTTTTACAGGAGGAAAAGAATTGTTTGCCCCATTAAGTGTACTTTCCTTATCCTTTCATATACTTTGCCTTGCCTATTAAAACACAATCTTAAATTAAAAATGAGTCAAAAGCGGAGAGGTAGTGTCTGAAAATATGTTCTCTCTGCTGCATTTAATGAAAACTTGTATTTCTTCCTCTCTTTGTCCACAGTATAGATTAATGTAGCACTACTGAAGCTACAAATTCATAGGCTTATGCCAAGCGTCACAGCATTAAACAACAGGAAATGTAATTTCCTGCTGGTAATGAAGAGATGATTGATACAGCTCTTTGGTCTGAAAAGTCTGCAAATCTCAAGCCATACCAAAGTGTTCTTTTTCTATTGCATTGCTTCTGAGACTAAAGGAAGTGCTTTTTAGATGAGCTACCAAAGACACAAGCCCTGTACTGAATTGCCTGGGTAAGTACTGGCCCTATTTTGTAGCTTTGAAGCAACCATGAGAGTAGATTAGCTGTGTGATACCTTGCAGCAGTTGCTAAAGGTGCATGCAGGACAGCTAAAAACAATGCTGTTGCCTGCTTTCCTGATAACAACTCTTCTATGAGAAAACCATCTAGCAGCAGACATGTTAGACGATGATGAGTAGAAAAAGAGATGGTCAGTAAATACCAGCCTTTTCCCCAGAATGTGCTGCTTCCCACACTGTCTTCCAAGGAATGAGGTCCTGTGATTAAAAGTTTTGAGATACTTGCTCTTAAGAAAAAAACTCTGAGCCTTGATTGTCATGTCAGATGCCCTGCCAGTAGATATTTGCTAATTGGCCAGCAAGCAGTGTGGATTCCAAGTTGTGATGGTGGTGGTGGAAATGAGGTGTCACAAACAGTTTGGACATTTTAAATACCGTTATGCTTCAGTCTGTACAAATATGACACTTAAAATATCAGTGGTTATTTGCATTTCCATTTTTTTCCATTTAATTTTCCTCACACTGAGCTAACCTGTAGCAGTTAGTTATTATGAAATCTGACCTGAACATGAATGGCTCGTTATAAAAACTTAAACCCTGTGCCTGACTCCACAAATTCCCTTTTATGTTCAAAATAGGAACTTTTTCATATTATACAGATAGCATGTGATGTCTAACTGGTAATGACATAAATGTTAAACCTACATTTTCAATCCCTAATTAGAAACACAATGTCACATTATGAGTAGAATTAAACGCTAAATAGGGAATCATTAAACTAATTTTTAGCCACTTATCAAATCTGAGTCCTTCTCCCAAATAATACAGGCAGCTTTCTAGATGGTTCTTTATTATATTATAAGAGAGATCATTGCAGCCTGGCATTTGTCACCAAATGTCTATGAAGATTTGGTATATTATATTTTGTTAAACACATAAGCAATTAATTAGGATGTACAGGAGACTAATATTCTTCTTTTCCCTGCCCCCTTTTGCAGCACTGCTTGCAGCTCAGCAGCAGTGCATGGAGCCTTTAAGAGGCTCACACCCAGCCTTGGTTTACATGTAAGAGGTTGCAACGAGACCAATTCTGTTCCTTATTCAGCTCACATGTGCCACTACTTTGAGCACTGTATGAACCATTGCGTACTTCTTTTGTGAGGATGGATGGTGTTGCTGCTGACAGTTAATAAACAGAAGTGCAAAGAGCAAGATGTCCTATTCCAATAGTTTCCAAGGCCCTTTGGAGTCAGTCATGGACCCACAGCATGCAGCAAAGGCTATCATGCTCCTGTGTTTACACCCTGGATCTGTCTCAGCAACTGCAAGTAGTGCAGAGCAGCCTGTTTGATTTGATTGGTGGCCAGGACTGATCAATAAAGTGGTCTTATGGATTGTAGGCAAATATGCAAGGAAGTAGGAGAAGAGAAGCAGCATCTGGGATGACAGGAAGGAATTTCTCACATATTTTTCCTTTTTCACATACTTTTGACTTATGGTGACATTTGTTGACAAAACTCTGTGGAGAATCTCCTCTCTCCTTCACTTGCTGGGATATGCTTGTAAGAGTGCTTTCAGAAACATCTTTAGTGATGCTTCAGCACAGCTGTCTCATTATTTTGCAACTCTGCTTTGCAGTGTTTGATCCAAGGAGTGCTATGTTACATCCCTGCATATAGCAGCCACATATATACTGGTTGAAGGCAGGGAAAGGTAAAATCACAGCTGGTGCAGGTGCATTTTGTACACAGTGGCCCATTTTTCTTCAAGGATGGAATAAATTGTCAGAACAACTAAGCTGCCTCAGATCTAGGCAATAACAAGTGTAGAAATGGCAGAAGTGCAAGACTTGGTGAATCCCAGTTCTCTTCCTAGGAAACGTGAGCTACCCTGAGGTCTTGATCTAGCAGTACTTTCCATGCACTGTGGTCATTCTTTCATCTCATTTTGGTTGTTAGCTTTCTAGGACAAAATTCATGTTATGGGGGTGTAGAAGAGCTAAGTACGGTCTGGCTTTGAATTTGGTGGGTCAAAGTGATTATATTCACGTTTGCAGTGTGTTTGATGCTTATCATTACTGACAGGAGTGTAATGTGATGTAATAATTGCATTTTCTAATAGATGTTGGAAGGACAGTTGCATACTATGAGTAAACAGTATCCCTGCAACTATATGTGACTTCAGTGGGAAGGCATGCAAACAAATTTTAAGCCATTGTGCTGATTTGAACAGTGGTTTTTAATGAAGCAATAAGCAAGCAACACTTCCTCTCTTTCTTGCAAAGAAAACCCTCTCATTTCTTCTGAGCCAACAGTTATGACTATAATGGCTCTCTAGATAATAAAAGGAGAAATTTATTCTGAAATTTCTGCTGATGTGGCACTTACTACTTCCTTTTTCCTCTTCCTCCTACTGCATGTTCTGGTTTGAGGGTCTGAGTTGCTTAAACACATGAGTTATCTATCTGATGATGCACTTTCAAGGACAGTTACTTCTAAAGGGTCAGGTGCATCTGAGGTGTGTCTTTCCACAGGAAAACTGCAATTTTCTGGCACTAGATTTAATTAAATTGTCTTAAACTGATCAAAGAGTTACTCAATGCCAGGTGACTTTAATATGACTGATGTATGTGCCACATTGTGCTTTATTATGGATTATTGTGATACTGACATTGACAAGGTAGTAGGGGAAGACTCAAGATAAGCAACACCATTAAAACATAAAACATTGGATATCCTTCAAATTCTGTAGTCTGAAGTTCCTAGTTTTTCTCACTAAATCCATTCTGCCCTCAGGAAAGCTTTTGCAGGTGGAAACTGTTTCTACTTGACAACTCAATGCATAACATATTGCAAAGAACTGAAGATTTTATAAGAAAAATCTATTCTCCCCTTCACCCTCCCCCCCCCCCACCGAAAAAAAAAAATTATAAATGCTGCAAAATACAAAGCTCTAGTCTTGCATCTATTCTGATGCAAACTTTGCTTTCAATGGTAGGTATGTTACAGCCTCATAGGATGTCTGTTTCTACAACAGTGGTGTAAATTTTCCTTTACTTTTCACTATTTTAGTTTTGGGCAGACTGAATCATCTTCAAATATGAGTTCAAACATAATTTAAAAACCCAAACATTTCAATTTACAGAAGCACAAAAGGAAAACATTATTCTTTCTCTGCCTGCCTACATTTTCCTGACATTTTCATGTAGTCAAGCCAACAGCTGAACTATTCTTTAGCAGGAGAATTTCTGCAATACTGAAATCATTTGTGTGAGACAGGTACCTCCTGAACTCCTGTTTTGTCATCAGCATCACAGCAGGGTCTAGGGAGCAAAAAATAAGTGAATTTAGAACAGTCATGACATATGTGGCACTTTTTATTCTAGTTTTTAGTTTAGATGTTCTGAAAACTCAAGACTTTGCACATTTGGTTGTACTGGCTGGTGTCCTTTAATTTTGAGCAATGTTTGGCAAGTGTGAAATGTCTTTCTGTGTTCTCTGGTCCTCAAAACAACATTTGTTAGAGGCATTGAATGTATTGGGAATGACTTTCTATTTGTGTTTCTTTAAAAAAAGACACTTTTCTTATAAGAAGAGCTTGATGATTGTATTAGTTTTAGTGATATGATTAAAATTACATAAAGAACATAGGAACATAGGATACCAATTTTAATATTCAGAATAGAGGTTTTGATTTTGGCAATGTCCACTTCTTCTAGAATATGCCAAAAAATTCCAGGCAGATTTTAATATAAACATTAACTAAAAAGCCATCCCAGGTTAAATCTGCTTCCAAATAGTTGGAATGGTCAGTGACTCTGTTCTGTAGCATTATCCAGTATCTACTGTGGGTGGGGCTTTTTGATTTTCTTTCCTGCTGAGGCAGAAAAGGATTTTCCAGTGTCTTGTGTGTGCGGGCTCAGTGCCTTCCCTTGCTATAGGTGTCTTGCACATAGCTATTTAAAGCCCTGTGCCTCATTTCTCCATCTGTGCCATGCAAGCAGTAGTGCTGTTCTGCTCCACTGGGATGCTGTGAGGACAAAATGCCTTGAGGGACATGTCATGTGCTGGTGTTGTATAAACTGCCTGTCATTAGATCCTCTAGTTAGACCAACAGTGTGAATTGATGGTGACAGATGCTGTGCAAATTCGGAGGAACTCGTCTTGTAGCAGGGTGATGTTTCTGAATGATCCCCATGCTTCAGTCAGTTCTGTTTCCTGGGATTCATTGTTTCTTATTTTATTCTCTCAACATATGTATCTGTTTCTCTTTGTTGCTCTTTGGAAAGCTCTCTTTATGCTCACCATTTGCCAGTCATTTCTTATTGTTTGCTTTCTTTGTCTCTCCACCACTTACCTCCTTTGTTCCAGCTGACCGACTAACTCCATGTTGTAAAATTGGCTTAATCTCAGTGAGTAAGGTCTCCTGACTGTTGGATTAGTTTGTTGAATTGCTAGGCGGCTTCCATATTACCTGACAATAAACAAAAACTTTTTTTAAAAATTTATAGTCATTCTCGGTGCTTCAGTTAGACAAAGAGCACAGAAAACTCATGGCCACAATGAGCACTCTGGAAAAAAGACGATTATTATTTGGTTCTCCTTAGCTTCTTAAAGACATCTTAAAATTAACATTAAGGGACTCCCTGAGAGGGATTAGCTGCTTCACTGCATTTCTCCGTAAAACATAAATGAAAGAAGGTTTGTAATGTTGCTTGAAAACATGTGAAGCCTATTTTATACCCTCCCTCTTTATCCTGAAAATTTCCCATCACAAATAATCCGTTTGACAGCCTGAATAACATTTTAGTGTTTGCACGAGTGAATTTGGTGTATATTTCAAGGAAGAGATTAAAGGTACCAAAAATTCCTTGTCTTTATGAGAAACAAAAAAATGCACTTGGTAGTAAAGGAAACTTTTGAGAAGTACTGCAATTTATAATAGGTTGGCCCATATAACCATGTTTGTAAGAGAAGGAATTGTGGGTTTTTTAATTATGCAACCGTTGGGGAAATTGAATTTGCTTTGGTTTTTAAGTAGAAATGCATTTTGACAGTTTGTAGCTTAAAAAAAAAACCACATAGCTTTAGTAGATTGGTGCTGTAAAAGCTAGTAAACTGAATTGACTCTTTAGAGGTTTTAAGAGAATCGGTTATAAATCCAGGTGCCATTCATGCAAGTTTTCTGCATTATATGTGCAGAAATCTACAAGCCATGTCTGAAGCCTTCTAAGATGGAAGGTATTTCCAGCAATGTCTGAACAACTTCACTTAGGCTTAAAATAGATAGCAATGTGAAAATACCTGTGACAAAATGTGTAACATGGGCAGCTATCTCCATGTGGGAACAGACTGGTGTTAACAGTGAAAATTACTGCTAATTTTTTTTTCTTTAATTACTGCTGAATTTTTCCCTCCTTTCTTTTCAGAAGTATGCATATATTTTTATGTGTCTTGCAGATTGTGGTAGAGCAGCTGATGTGTTAGTTTTTGCTTATTTGTTTGCACACTTCAAAAACCTGTTTGGTTTTTTCATATTTTCTTTCCCAAGCACATAATGTTGAGCTATTTATTTGCTCAGATACACTGCAATTTGCAGATCAGTGCAGGTGGATTACATTATGACATTATTGACTTCTCTGTGACGCAACTGCAACATTTCCTCTGGTATGCATATATGAACATGTTTTTTTCCTTTGGTCTGTAGGAATATCCCGTTGTTTATTTAGCATGATACTTAATTTGCATAAGTTACACGAAGTTTTAAAAAGGGTGGAAAGAAATTAATAGGGACTCACAAATTCATGCTAAATAACCCTAAATATGACAATCAAACTTTCCTAGAACTGATCAGCAGGAAAGATCTAAGAAACATCAGAGAAAAGGAAGATGCTCAAAGTATATTTTGCAATATCAAACCTATTCAACCTTTTTGACAATGGTTTTGACATCAGGAGAACTTTCAGAAATGAAATAGGTCTTTTAAACATCATATCCAATGGCATGAGGCCTGCACAGGACTTGATTTCTGGCTCCTGACCAGCCACTCCAGACACTGCAAAGGAGGGGTTTGTTTTAGCAGTGTCACAAGGGTGAAGTCACCAAGATCAGTCTTACAGAAAATAGATCTGTACAAGTGATTTAGCTTTGAAAGAATACTGGGATTCTCTGCTCTCTAGAAATTCCAACCAAGTTTAAAGAGCAGCTTTAGGAATCAGTCTGCCAAGCCTTGTGCTTCCTTTACAAGCCTGAGGTATTACACCAGCCTAGAACTTCCCCAAGCTGCTGACAGAATATGTTGGTGCCTTTGTGTGGGAAATGAATAGCTTCTAAATTATGGTATCTTTTCCCTCTAAGGTACAAATGGACAATCCAGTTACCAGTGCCTGAGTGATGCAAAATAAATAAAGCTGTTATGACTAGATGATCTTCAGAGGTCCCTTCCAACCCGTAACATTCTGTGATTCTGTGAATGCAGTAGAACATAGCAACAAATAAAATAAAATACAGCTTTCTGGAGAAGATACTTTGTGTTGCCATATTTCTAACTCATTTGGTTGGTGTGCCACAGGTTTTATGACTTATTTTGTGACTTCTGGGACAGTGTGAATGGAGGCCTGCTACTGTACCTCACTCTATTCCCACATCCCAGCATTTTAGCAGTAAACATTTCTTTGCTGATAATACTGTACCTCACTGGTGTGGTAGAAACTTTGGTGAGGTGTTGCGTATAGTACAAGTAATTCTAAGATCACATTTTGAAAGTCAGATCATATACTCTTTCACACAGATAATTTTGCATATATTGTATATTTATTCACAGCTGTGAACTCAGTGGAGCTATTGAAGAGGAATATGAAAATTCATCATATGCATATGTGTTTGCAGGAAATATGTGAGAGTGGTATTGATGGGAATCGATGGTTTGAAAGTTGTTATGTCTTGTGCAAATGATGCTAAATGCACACTCAGGTCTTAACACAAACAAAATCATTACTCATGATGATTGCTTACAGCAATGCTTAGAGATTGACTCTTAGTTTTAGAGTTCTTGAGTCTTCTTGGATTGTCTTTCAGCTTGGTGCCATATGTAAAACAATACTTACAATTCAGAAGTTCTGCCTTCCTAAGATTTAACATATCTGTATAAATATACAATAATAAATTGTATTAGCTATTCCTGGAACACTCCAGTTTTAAGTTAAAGAGTCAGGAATAAAGACTCATCTTCAACTTGAAACTAAGTGATTTAATGGCCAAGATTTCTATTGCAGATAGATTTTTAGAAATGGTCATTAGATGAATGATTAATCAATATTTTACTAAGCACATAGTCGATTTTTAAAGAGTTGTTACACATTTCAAGAAACCAAATGGTTGTTCATAGTGGTCTGTAACTCTTACTTTGGATGATGTGTTTATAGCACCCACTGGGATAAGATTTGCATCAAGCTAGACATGCCTAGAGTGCTGTGGCTGGCTGTGGTCTGTAGCAGCCTTGCAGCAAAGAGACGCAATGTTTCCAGAGTGTCAGTGCAAAGACCCAGGCTGTTTTGCCTGAAAGTTTTAAATATACCCCAAACTTTGCTATACCCTTCTTTCTCATGTTGTTTCCATTACAACTTGATCATATGAGCAGATGAATAGGAGAACCAATGTAATAGGACACATGACGGATAGGCTCGTATGAGTTTAAAATAAGTTTGAAACATTTATTTCATAATTCTACAGCATAGTTAACTTCTTATGATTCTACAGTAATTACTGATGCAGTCTAACAAAAAAATATGCTGCAATAAAATAAAAGCAGCTTGGAAATATTCATGCAATTATTACTGCAGTTAATCTCAAGTTTTGTCATGACTTCCATAGAGTGAATTCTAAAATTTAAAGGATAGCTACATTTGGTCATGTAATGGCTGAATTATCTTTGTGTTTCCTTCTCCCAGTTATTAAATGCTGCATATCTACCCTAAAAATCAATAATCTATTCTTTATCATTAGTTAATGGCTTATTTCTGGAGTATATACTTTGCATACCTGGAAGAAGCTCTAATGATACATCAATACAGCAATTTAGTGTGTGATTATTTTCTGCAGATGAACAACATTATTGAATTAATATTAGTTTTATTTAGTTTAAATTGTATATAACAATCTACTTGATTTTTTTCAAGATTCAGTATGAGTTTTGCATGCTTCATGGAAAGAATGAGATTTAGCCTTTAAATCTCCTTTCAGAATAGTTTGTGATACTTTGTTTTTTGTAGTGGAACTGTTGATTGACTTTCCATTTGACTTATTGCAGTCTGCAATCAATACTGCATTTTTTATAAAATCATGGCAAAAAATGTGTAACCGTACCTCATAAATGTAATCTAGTTTCTTATTAGTTTAAGATTCCAGTTACAATAAAGTGAGTTAACCTTTCAAATATATTTGATAGCAGGTTACACTTATATTAGTTTTATAGTTGTGCTGGTCTTTGACTTGGAGCTAGTTAAATTGGTAATCATCAGGGATCTTTATGATGTTAGTTAAACCAGCCAAAACAAAAATCAGTGCAGCTCTATTATAATGGTAGGAAACATACTGAAAATTGCAAGCAAAAAAAAAAAAGTGAGAATAGAATGCTTTGTACAATGTTGGTTTCCTGTGAATACATACCTGCATTGGTTCATCATGATGAGTTTCAGGCTTTTCATTCTTACTGACAATGTCTTTCTGTAGAGATAGAGGAGTAAAACAGTTTGGGACTTGGAACAAACTTGGAATAGATGTGATTTCAACAAGAAAGGCAGCCACAGTGAAACAAGTGAGTAAGAGACATAAGTCTATACTTCTTTCAGATAAAAGAAAGGTCATAGACTCAGAATTATTTAGATGGGAAAGGATCTGTAGAGATCTCTAGGCACAGCATGGCTCAGAACAGTGGCAACTGGATTAAGTTCCTCTGGGCTTTGTCCAGTTGAGTTTTTCTTCTACCTTACTAGGCAACCTGCTTAGTTTTCGAGTATCCTTGTAAGAAAAGCACTTGTCTTAATATTCTTTCTTATAAAGTGATGTAACTTGATGTTAAGGAGGACAAACCTAGGCCCAATGGCAGTGAAAGGAGGAAGTAGGATGCAACTAGAAAGACAATAGGTAATGGAAAGCAGAAAAGGAATAAATCATTAAAAAATTAATCCTGAATTTTAGAGCTATTTGCAGTTGGAACCTTCACACCAGTTTTGTCTGCCCTGCTCCCTTTCTTCACAGTTTTTGCATGCCCATTATGAAAATGTGTGTTGATTACCAAGAGTCGGTGTGTTGATTTCCTCAACCATATTCCTTGTAGAACCAAATATGTTAGACAAAGTTTCCTATTCCAAGCCTTGCAACCTCAGGCTGTTTTGTAAATCAATGAGCTGTATTGCTGTGGTGCCTTTTCCTAACATCTGCATCCTGAAGTAATTTCCACTGGAGTCTTCTCCATACTATCTGCTATTTAGCTTCTCACAAAAAGCATGTGTTCATCTTACTGCCTCCTCCTTTTGCGCCTTGGTTTAGTAAGGCACTGAAGGAGATAGAGCTGCCCCTTGTGTGTGTGAAGACTTCTTAAAAAAGAATCTTGAGCAACATCAGTAATGTTAAATCCAGATTCAGACAAACTATTCTTGAATTTAAACAAAACCTTGTAATGATAAATAGCCATAGCAAATAGCAGGGAGTATTTCTGCTTGTTTTATCAGGCTAACATTGAAAAGAGAATGGTATCTTTAAGTAAAAGGGACAAAAGTAAGCACCAGAACCTAGGGATTTTATGAAGGTTTACAAATCCCAAGTTTTCCCTTCTTCCCTACCCTGCATCCACAGTTATATAGCATGGTGATTACAGTTCCTTTAAAATGAAGTAGTCATTACTATTTTTTAAATACAACTACCGACCAGAGATAAAGAGTTGTACAAAAGAATTGTCTCAGACACAACGTGACTTGCAAGCAGCAGATGAGATCCAAAGTGATAAAGTGTTTTTAAAAGCTTCTTGTTCAGCTAGGAAGATGTTGGAGGCAAATAAAATAGATTTTATAATTCATTATACATATTAGTAAGACTGTGTGCATTTAGATGAAGTAAAATGTCTTTGATAGTTTTCTACTTAATTTAAAACATTATTTGATTCTTATGATTGGTCTAAGAGTCCTGCAATCTTGATATAAACAGATAGTTTGTCTTGGAAGTAACTGCTGCGTTCATCAATGTCTAATACCCAAAAACCTGCACTACTATATTAAATAACTGAAGCACAGGCAACTTTTATGAATTTTAATGATTGCTGTTCTATTAATGACAAAGATTCAGAGCTCCAAGTTTGTCAACTTAAAGGGAAATCCTTTATATTTGGAAGAAATAGGCAACAGAATAAGCATCTAAGAAGGGGATAAGGTTAGTGTTGTTAAAGTAAAACTAGATTTAATTTTTCATCATTTACATCTGGTTTTGGAAAGATTATTTCTGGACTGCCTTGATACCAATGGACTTGGTGACTTTTACTGGACACAGTAGTCCAGTGCAAGGGTATTAGAACACGAAATACCTAAATACACAAAATACCTAAACACATCAGGAAATTTCCTTCAGAAAATATTGTTTGGAACTCAGTTGTTAATGTAAATTTTAATATGTTGTGTTCACAGAAACTCTTGTAGTAGGTACAATGTTATCCCACTAGCTCACTTAGGAAACACCTAAAGGTTCTGAATTTTTAAGATTAACTGTTGAGGCACAGCTTGATACAAAACCCATGAATTTACCCAAGTCTGTGCCTGAAAAGGCACTGTGACCTTTAAGACTTTTCCATGATGGTGAAGACTAACAAGAAAGTTAGGGATCTGCAGTTTCAGTTTGTGCAGCATGGCTCTGCTTTTTACAATGGCTTGTAGTGACAGAACAAGGGGTAATGGCCTCAAACTGGAAGGAGGTCAATTTAGATTAGTAATTAGGAAGTTCTTCACTCTGTAGGTGGTGAGACAATGCAACAAGTTGCCCATGGAAGTTGTGGAAGCTCCATCACTGGATGTGTTCAAGACCAGGTTGGATCGGGCTTTGAGCAACCTGGTGTAGTGGGAGGTATCCCTGACCATGGTGGGTTTGTTGGAACTAGATGATCTTTAAGGTCATTTCCAACCTGAACCATTCTGTGATTCTGTGAAGGAGCAGGTTGGAAGAAATAGTGTAGGACCAGGACTGCGCAAAAGGCCCAGCATGATGTGAACAGGAGGGACACTAATCAACAAAAGAGTAAAGAGCAGTGAAGTGCAATCCCACCAAACATAAGCACATAAGTGAAGAAGTGACAGGGAAAGGTCTCAAGCCATTTTTGGGGAATTAGCACAACTGGATGCTTCTCTGTAACACAACTGGATGCTTCTCTGTAACACCACATGTAATAGCTCATGAATTCCCATATGAGAGAACCAGGTTATACACATACACTGAGGATTATTTATAAGACTTAGTCAGCAAGTAAGAGCTGTTACAAACTAAGTACCAAGTGATTCTTGAACCTCAGATACGAATCACCATCCTCTCAATTCTGCAGAAAAAGTAGGGGTTTTTGAGCAGCTTGGAGGCATCTTTGCCTGTTGATGGTAACAGGAGCACCTCTGGTCCACCCATCAGCAGCCTATTCCCAGCAAAATGGGTTAACAAAGCACATTTATTTTTATAACTGGTTTCTTGGCAGGCAATGCAGGTCATACCATTAACAGGTTTTCTTTATCTAGCTTATTGGCAGATATTCCTTTCCTAGCAAGTGGCAGTTTATTATTGGATTCAATGTCTCAGCTTGAGACCAGATTTCATGGTTGCTTATCTTGGGCAACATTCAAGACTAGGGTTGCATGCTTTAGCTTTGACAATATTCAAGGCCAGGGAAGAATACACAGTCACACTCACTGAAGTGCCTGTACACTATGGGAAGGAAAGGAGAGGAGCTAAAGGTCTGTGTGCATTTGTAGGACTTTGATTTCCTTGGTGTCATAGTGATGTGGTGGGATAGCTCATATGACTGGAGTGCTGCCATGGATAGACAGGCTTTTTCAGGAAGGACAGGCTGCAATGTCAAGAAGAAAGAGTTGCCCTTTATTTAAGAGAGCAGTTGGAGCACATGGAGCTCTGCCTTGGGATGGCAAGAGAGCTTGTGAGTCAGAATTAGCTGATAGACCAATATAGGTGACATTGTTGTGGGTGTCTGCTATAGACCATCTGATCAGAAAGCAGTAGATGAGATGTTCAGACAATGGGAAGAAGCCTTACTTTCACAGACCTGGTCCTCATGCCAGACTTCAGCCACCTTGATATTTGCTGTTGGGACAACACAGCAAAACCCAAGCAATCCAGAAGGTTCCTGGAATGCATTGCTGACAACTTCCTAACAGAGGTGATCAAGTTAGTGATGTAAGATGATCTACTAGACTTCATACTTGCAAACAAAAAATTTGTCTAGGATGTGAAGGACAGGCATGCAAAACTCAGGGACATCCGTGACAGAAGTGCCCATGAGAGGCACAGACTAGGAGTCTAGGACTGTGAGAAGAGAGAGCAAGCAAAAAATCAGGATCACAGACCTAGATTTCAAGGAACTACTGGGATGAATCCCATTTGATACAGCCCTGCAGAAAAGAGTCATCCAGCAGAGCTGGTTGATTTTGAAAGATTACTGCCTCTAAGCTCAAAATTAGTCCATTCTCACGAGCAGGAAATCAAGCAGTGTAGCAGGAGGTCTGCATGGATGAGCAGAGAGCTCCTGACTAACCTCAGACACAGAAAGGAAGCACAGAAGAGACAGCAGCAGGACCATGTGACTGAGGAAGAATACAGAGGCACTGAGCATGCATTAATGTAGTAATGTAGTAAGGAAAGCCAAAGCCCATGTGGAGTTGAATCATTTGAGAAATGTGAAAGGCAACAAGAAGGTTTCTACAGGTACATCAGCAGAAAAGGTAATATTAAGGAAAATTTGGACCCACTTCTAAATGGGTTAGGGAACTTGGTGACAAAGGACACAGAAAAATTTGAGTGGTACTCAGTACCTTCAGGTCTCAGTAAGACTGGCCTGCAGGAGTTCCAGGCCCTTTAAAATGGTGGGAGAATCTGGATCAAGGAAGCCACCGTCAGTGGAGAAGCATCAGCTTAGGGAACATTTAAACAAACTGGACAGACACAAGTCCTTGGATCTCAACAGGATGCACACATGGGAGTTGGCTGCTGTCACTTGCACACCACTCTGGAGTATCTTTGAAAGGACATGGTGATAGGGAGAGGTTCTTGAGGACTGTGAGAAAACAGATGTCACTCCTGTCTTCAAGAAAGGAAAGAAGGATGATTCAGGACTTGTCAGCCTCTCCTCAGTCCTTGGCAAGGTGACAGAACAACTAAACTAAACCTGAAAACCATTTCTAAACACATGAAAGACAAGAAAGTCATTTGGAGTATTCAGCATGACTTCTGATCTTCTCATTGTAAAGAGGAAAAGGACCTTGGGATGGTGGTGGATAAATTGATCATGATACAGCAATGTGCCATTATGGCAAAAGCAGCAAACAGCCTTCTAGGTTGCACTGGGAGGCGCATTGCCAACAGGTCAGCAGAGATCATCCTTTTCCTCTGCTCAGTACTGGTGAGATACATCTGGAGACCTCTGCTAGTCTCAGCAGTATGACAGAGACTCTTCTCTGTGGTACCCAGTAAAAGGATGAGAGGCAGCAGGCACAGACTGAAACAGATAAACAACACAAAAAAAAGACATTTAACAGAAAAAAAGCTTTCTTCCTTTAAGAATGATTGAACACAAGGGCAGGTGGTGCAGAGAGGGTGTGGAGTCTTTGTCACTAAAGATATTTAAACGCCAGCTGCATGTGGACTTTGATGCCCTGCTCTAGCTGACCCTGCTTTGAGCCAGAGGGTTGAACTAGGTGATCTCCATAGGTTTGTGCCAGCCCCACAGAATTCTGTGAACTACAGATGACAGCCTGGGAGTTTGTTCAGACATGTTCGTAGCTGGTGGCTCCATATAACTGCTCTCTTGTTTGCCAGGTCTCCCTGATAGTGAGATAGCTACTGTAACACATGGATTGTAAGGGGTGCTGCATTTCCATTTTAGAGTTGAGGAAACTGAGAAAAAGCATGAATTGTCTGCAGTTAGTCCTTTGGATAGGGTCAGGATCTTAGCATCTGCATATGAAGTCTTTTATCTTAATTTTTGCTTCAGTCTGAGGTGTGACAGTCTCAGATTTGGCTGAGAAAACCCAGGTGCATATCAGTAGCTGCTAGTTGAATCCTCACCTCTTGTCTTCTTTGTAAGTCTTGTCTTTCTTTAATGGCCTTGAATTATCAACAAAATTTTTCATAGCTAAAGGAAATATTTTTCTCTCAGAACTAAACATCAAGTTAAAGCTCCACTGCAATGGCACAATATTTTAAAATATGTTTTAGTAATAAATAAATGCAGTGACCTGTCTCTGAAACACAATTACTTAGCATTTCCCTTTCATCTTTTCCTCATGAGGTAGCAGAATAGGATTATTGAAGTATTAGTCATTTAGAAATGTGATAAAGTGTTTTCATGCATATGGAAAAAGGAGGAGGATTAAACAGATGCTTAAAATGTGTCAGAGTCCCATGCCACTATAGGAAAAAGAAGGAGAAAATTAGAGAGACTGATGCAAGAAGCAGTTCATAACAAAAGAAGAACCTGGAAACAGGGTAAAGAATTGAAAATTGTCATTTGTTGTAATTGCTGAAACTATGAGAGCATCATTTAAAGGAACGGAACAGTCCAGGCACACAAGAGCAAGCACTCTCTGGCTGCAAGAATAGAGATCTGAATGCCTATCAGTGTTTTCCTAACAGAACAGTGGTGTGAGCGGAGCAAAAGAGCAATAAAATAGCCTCCTATTTGGTAAGTGGCTGGCTGGCTTGTGGAGTTACCAACAGTCTGATGGAAGGAGAGTTCCTGCTGTGGATGGACAGCTGCAGCAAAGAGTCTGACTGCAGACTCTTGTCTCTGCAAGCACATTTACAGTTGGGAAATTATTTGCCCAGTTCTAACCCCAAACACCTATGCAGAGCGCTTCCATAATTAATTAAGCTTCACATGAAAGGGACAGCTGTTAACACCTCTCAAAATCAATAGCATCAAAATCAATAGAAACTTTGTTTCAAAGACAGCAGAGAGGCCCAATAATATACAGTGTCTAGGTGTTTGGCTTCTCTGAGGCTTTTACATTTACCATTGGATTTTCTGGGTTGAGAAATATTGTAGAACAATAGTTCTGTCCAGTCTAAGAACTAAACAGAAGTTACTGCTGTTCTTTAAAACCTCACAGCTCTCCAGGTTGCCAGACTACCTGCAATGTTCACAAAAATATAAATGTGGGTATATGTCCTGATTTGCTTTGGAGTTAGGCTTCCTTTGTACTCACAATTGCGTTGTCCAAAGCAACATCTTTTAATAACTTGATAGGATTGGTTTCTTATTGAGATCCTGACAGGCAGATTGATGACCAGAACAAAAGATACTAAAGTATGGGCAAAAAGTCTGAGGAGAGGGCAGATTTAGAAAGTATTCTCAGTGTGAGAAAGGTGAGAGAGAATGGGCTCTCCGATGAGCTGCTCTTCCTAACCATGCACAGTTAGTTACTCTATGACTTTATGGTAAGGTTTCCTTCCCTGGAGAGGTGCTTCCACAAGTCTGCAAGGCAGGGATGCTGAAGAGTGGAAAACAGCTTCCTCTTTTTTGGCTGGACATGATCCCAGCAGCTTTTAGATCTGTCAGTCTGGTGGAGCACTTTTTTATAGCTTCTTTGGTCTTCCTGGAAGAGCAATGTGTAGATAAGGCAATGAACTGTGGATCCCATGGCAGCTGTCTGCAAGAAGGTAGCTCCTTTCTCCAAGTAAAAGGCTGGGAATGATCCTCAGGAAAGACACATGCATGAGGTACTAGAATAAACAACTATTCATTGGGAGGGGAGTGTGTATTACTATGTAGAAGGTTA